>JAKZAO010000003.1:2274914-2448254 GCA_023053555.1 Branchinecta lindahli
TTCCAGTGACCCTGTTGGGCTTGGTTCGAAACTAGCCAATCAGAAAATTCCTCAGTATTCACCAAAATAATCTGATTGGCTAATACCCTCAAAAGTTTAAATGATTTCAGTTTGTTTCCGAGACTAGCTGGTACCCGAAACTGGAATCTGTATCCATTGCGAACGGCAGAAACCTGGCAAAGCTTCGGTCTCGGGAGCGATTTTCAGAACTCGCTGGTACCGATTATTAGCTAAAACTCGTTGTGAATGGGCCTTAAGCGGCATCAGCCAATATTTTAACCAGCAGTGCGGCAGGATACCAAGTAGAGTGAGAAAAGAAAGATTATTCGTGGGAGCTACACGGCCATGTATTGCTCCAAGTATCCTCATCGTCAGCAAGGAGGGTATTTCCACACTTCACACCAGAGCAAAATAACACTAGAGTAGGGAGTAGCGGAAAGATCTACACTTCCCATGCTTTGCAGACGGGCCTTACTCGTAGTGCCGCCCACTAGGCTTGCGGCACTTAATGCGAGACAAACTTGCGAGTCTAGAAATTTATAGTAAAGCAAAGGTGCGGTCCACATCCATCAAGGACACAATGGAGGCTGTATAATTTTTGTGCTATATTTTGTGCTGGTGAATGAATGAATGACCTTCTTTGGGATGTTCTCTATCGTTAGTGGTGCTAGCATCGCCGCTACTAGAGTGTGTGTCAATCTTGTCAAGTCTTGGCGCTACTCCCTTAGTGTTATTCTGCTCTGCTTCACACCAACATACATTAACGTACCAGTGACAGTTGTTTCGAGAACTGTATTGGTCGTGAAAAATACTTCTGTTAATAAGTTTTCATCGTAGAATTTAATCGGACAATAATCTAGAGAAAAAAATTATCCAGCATCTGAAACTTCAGAATTTCACAAACTTCAGAATTCTTTGTCATTTTTAATTTTTTACTTCCGCTTTGGAACTCTAGGTACAAACAACCGTATGCTGACCTGTGATTGGTCAGACTTAGCAGACAACTTTCCGCGGAGACGCAAGTACCACACGGGGCTATTCTTGCGACAGAATTTAAATGTGGGACACTACAAATCAGAAGATTTTGGAATCGAAAAGAATAGGATGTTTCCTATTCCTAAAGGATGTTTTAGTGTCACTGGTACTTTAAATCTACAACTTTAAAACAAAACGTTCGCACAACTCGAGGACAGAACTGTCAAAACATGACGGCAGAGGAGACACGGACCTGGGACAAGGATCGCAAGATGATACTGAGAATGGAAATGAGCGAGTTAGTAAGATAAACCCACACTTGTCTTCTAAGGGTTGTACCATGCACATGCCTTAGGCTAGTACCCTTCGGCTGGATTCCGGGACCATAGACCTTAATCTTGGTAAGATCCACCGCTGGCTTCACAATGGCTTGGAAGGGCGACCCGGGGATCGGGGCTTCGTTAAAGCTGATGTTCACTGCATACTCTCCTTCCTCAGTTGGAAGATAGGCGACTGCGCAGGTACCATCGCCATTGTCTTTGCATTGAATCGCGGCTTCACACGGACCCTCCACCGTCACGCCCAGACCCCCTTGCCCCGCTCCTCGAGTGTCGATGATGAACTCAGCGGGTTTCTCAACGATACCAGAGAGAAGGCCAGCGCCATAGGCGCGAACTTGACCTGCCTGCCCGCCCGGAAGGGTGCACAGGATCCTCTTTGGGAACTGGGGGAGCTGCTCCCCGCTGAACGTCGCATCCAGCGTATACTCCCCGAGTTCGGTTGGCATATAGTTTACCAAGTAGCCCTCTTTTGTGGGAATAGTTTGGGGGCGGAGCTTCTTCCCCGAGGGGGAGGCCAGGGTAAGGGCGAGTTCCCCGGAACCTGCGAACTCGGTGAGGACTCTGAACTGCTGGAGGGCGTGAATGGTTACAGCTGTGGAAAGAAAGCAAAGCAGTTACAGAAAAGCAAAGCAAAAGCCAAAATGTCAGGGCAATTCCCAAACCGGATCCCGGACCCAGGAACTGGACCTATTACTATTTACATGGTTAGAAATATCGGACGAGCGTAGAGAGCCCCTGCCTCCACGTCTGAATGACGCTTACCAAAAGAAAACACATCTGTCCGGGTTCAGGGTCCGGTTTAAGAGAGAACTAAATCTCATGAATTTAAACATCGACATAGAAAGCATTCTGGCACGATTAGCGGTCCGGGATTCCCTATTTTCAAGTACAACACGAAACACAAATCAGGAAACTGTTCACTTTTTTAATATTAAGGTGCCTGAAGTTCTACACGATCTCAACCAGGAAAAGAGTATCTTTGGTGTCATTTTAACGAATTATTTTGCCTGTTCCGTGTTCTTTTTTAAAATTTGCGTCTGTGTTTGTTAGTTTTTGGTTGCCTGTTATTTTTAGATTTTGCTCTTTTGTCCATTTTGACAAAACTTAAACTTCAAACAGTGACTGACCGTTTTTGACAGGGTTCATTATCGATTTGTTTTTAAATGCTCAAAAAAACTGAGTTACATATTTATGGTTAACCATACTTTACCTACAGTAAATGAGCCGAGACTCAATTATTTTACTATTTCTGCAATTCAATCCGTCCTTGACAATAAAAGCAGAGCAAGACTGACGAAACAAGATCAGGAAGTTCGGTACCGATTATTCGGATCACAGCTATTCAGTTTATCTCGAAAATTAGCTAGCAGTCTTTTATTCAAAAACTAAAGAAAATTAGCAAGCCTAGGGGAGTCGTTGACTCTTTCTTAACCATGAACAGTAAATTACTCAGGAATCTCGAAAAGTGTCAGTAAAAACGGCGGCTGACAAAAACTAGAAAAACCAAAAAAGCAACTGAAGCGTTACTTTCAGCTGTCAACTATAAACACCGTCAAAACGTCGTTAGTGGTCAACAGAAGCAAGCATTGTTCGCAAGGAAACGCAAAAAAAAATCTAGTTGATGCTGAAACCGCTACGCTCATTTATTCCAGCCAAAACCTGAAAAAGGACCCTTGCCAAGAAGGGCCGAAACATCGCTGAAAATAATTCTAGCTGACTTTTCCTTTTTGAGTAATTTTATATAATATATGATTGCCAGTCAGCTTGTGCTGAATGAGTACTAATTTATTTATTATCGTCTAAAGTGGAAATCATTAAGACTTGCCACTAGAATACACTGTAAACATTGGGTAGCCTACTAGTAACGTAGTAACTGTAGAACAGTGACAAATAAGTTAAGTTGGACATCTGCATTTTTCAGACATAACAGTGTCCTCTGGTAATGCGTTCCAGGAACATCATAGGCGTATTCTCGCCGTTCCCCGAGGACTCCACTTGAGGAGTCCCCGCGTTTTTGTTTGTCCCGGGGACTCACTCCCAGTATTCTCGCGAGTCACGGAATGCTCCCATTATCATCAGCACCACTCCCTTTCAGATTCGGAGGGGAATCAGTTTTTGCTGGTGTGGTGCAATGTAAAACTAATTAAAAATAGTGAGAATAAACAAAACCAAAAACAAAGTGGATCCAGATTCCAGACTAATTTTGTCAACTGCATATTTAAAAAAAAAAAAAAAAAAAAACAGTTTAGAAGCATTCCCGTGTTCTCGTTGTTTTCCGTCCGCTGAGTCCGCGTAGAGTGACTCCCTCTATTCTCGCCGTTCCCTTCGATTCCCCGAGGAGTCCTCGGGGAACGGCGAGAACACGCCTTATGTTTTTTTCGAACCAAAGTAATTAATATTCACTAAACCGGAACATCATGGAGCTCCATGGGTGATGAAAATTAAAAACCGGCAGAGGTGTTTTAATTTTCACTTCTTCTATTAAATTAAATTAAATTTTATTGATAACCCGTCTAGGTAAAGACGGAGCATAGTAAAAGATAAAAAAAACCAGAGAGAACACAACGACAACAACCAAAGTAATTAATATTCACTAAACCGGAACATCATGGAGCTCCATGAATGGTGACAATTTTCCTTCATCCTCTTGGTGGATCTCAGGACAGCCGCAGACGGATCAGCTATACGGAACTTTTCAATGAGATGGCTGTTCCTTGTCCAGGGGGGGGGGGGAGGCGTAGCAAATATTGGGAAAACCGAAAGAAAATGGAACGAGTTTGACGATTTTCGTTGCTGAAGACGGTCCAGAAAGGGGTTAGCAATAATATAATAACTTACTGGGCTCAAGTCCCTCCACTCGCACTTTGGTGATATCAACATGGGGGGCAACATTGACCTGGACGGGGGTCTGGGGAACGGGCTTTCCAGCGTAGAGAACGTTGACAGTGTGTTTTCCCGGAGCCAACGGAGAATATTCAACGGTATATGAACCGTCCTGGTTGTCAATGACAGAGATTGGGATATCCTGACCTTTTTCGTTGGCAACAGAAACTTGGATCTGACCTGAAATAAGAGGACGGTTAGGACATAAGGGTGTCAAGGACTAACTTGTTTCATCCGGGTATTAATCTACGTAAAATAAGTAATTTATTTTTTTTGGAAAGAGGAGTATAGGAAATAAAAGAAAGAAATAAAAGAAACACACGAGAAAACACAATTTTTTAATCTTCGGAAGGTAAAAAAAAATACAGAAGAAAAGAACCAAATACGATCACAGCCCAAAAACAAAGAAACAAAAACCCAACACATTCCAACAAACACTAAAAAGGGATGTCCGCATCGGCCAGGTACCTGTCTGTTGCGGCCCACATTTATTGGTAGGTGCGATTCTTCGGAATTAGCCCACGCCATCACATGATCTCGAGATACAAGCCTCGTGGGAACAAGTTACGAGGATACTCTGTATAACTAAGTCCAAAACACGCCAGTAATCCTGGCAAAGAACAAGAAAATCCTCAAAATTGACTCAAATCCAATGTAAACCAATTAACAAAGTGTGCTGTGAGATATTCCTGGCTCTTCGCTGGTAAAAAAGGTAAAGGTATCAGCACTAGCATTGACAGGCCAAGCTGGCGGTGCTGATCTCCGATTCTTGGCCCTCAGCCAGGAAGTGCAATGGGGGGTTGGGGGCCAGCCATCCTGTGATTTCGCACACCCTTCCTGTCACCTTCCCCGGATTTCTCCAGGTACCCATTTGAAGCTGGGTGGACTTTGGCTTGTCTTACAGGGTTACGCCACTAATCCCCGCTCGAAAACAAACAGTAGGACACTTGACAATGCTACTACATGGGAATGACTAGAAGTAGACTAGAAAAGCGATTTACCTGGTCCAGCATCACGACAGTCAACGTTGAAATGGGTCGGGGTCTTGGTCTTCACTCCTCGCTCAACTCCTGGGCCGAATACCCTTACCTTGTTCGGGTCGGTTGGGTCTGAGACAAAGACGCGATATGGGCTGTTCTGTGTTGCAACGCCACCATAATTCACCTAAAAAAAAAAAATCAAAGAATAAAAAAAAACTAGTAATACAAATTAACAGGACGATAGCGCGGACGTTTTAAAGCACCCGTCGTAGTTACATTACTGCTTCACTTTCAGGCCCCTATCCAGGAATTTATTTCGGGGGGGGGGGGGGGGCGAGGAATTTATTTCGGGGGGGGGGGTGCCCGAGGAATTTATTTCGGGGGGGGGTGCCCGAGGAATTTATTCCGGGGGGGGGATTGCCCACGGGTCGGACCAAAAACTACAACAAAGACATAGATCATAGGTTAAAGCCTACAAAAAACAATTACTTTTGTGGGTTTCGGGGGGGGGGGTTCGAAACCCCTAACCCCCCTGGATACGGCCCTGTTCACTCTACGACTCGAACCGTTTAGTCCATTCTCATTTCCAAGATTTTCATATTTCTTTGGTAGCTTTTATCCACCCCAACGGCGCTACACTCATTTTCATATTTTCCGTGTTTGATTCCTTCGAGGCAGATCAGGACCCCGCTTACTGCGTCCGAATAGCTCATCGGTCAGAAATACCGGTTCTACAAGTTTGTCGTTGTTTCTGTCCGGAAGGGTGTACGATGTTTGAAAAACCTAACAGTATGTTTGAAACAGAAAATGTAACCTATGATATATTACTACGACTAGTGCTTTAATAAGTTCGGTTACTTTTAAAGAAAACTTCTAAAGAAATGAACTTGAAAAAGAAAGTGAAGCCACATCTCAAAGAGACCTTTTCTATTTTCTATAAACCACAACTACAATTTTCAAGTTTAATCTAATCCTAATGCCACTCCTTGAACGCATAAAAATGTTAACCTTAAAGGACCCCTCTTGCTTATTCTGCTTTTTATAATAAATCTAGCTCCCATACAGAATTATAAGCTTCTAAAATCCCCATCTTTTTCCATTGTTTCGTTTTGTGCCTACGAAATTTTAGCTCTTTTTTGGCCTTGCCGAGTTTTGCCCGTCACACAACGAAACATTTGCCGGGATCATCAACGTCTGCTGACAACTCTTTCACACATAAGGATCTGAGAAGCTTTTGTTCATTACTTCTTTTATTTGCTTAGTTTTCACACTTTTGAACCACGGCGCGATCAGTTTTCAAATGTTTTGCGCCCAGCCCGTACGGAAAATCTCCACGTCGAATGCCATTTTCCACCTCGAATCGAGGACGAAACGTAATTTTTGGTAGCGAAATGCGGGCGAAAGTATAGCGAGGACGAATATTGATGGCGAGTTCAACCTCGACCCACATTTTCGCTGCGAAAATGAAGGCGAAGGAGAGGGAGATCTCGCATTCGCTGTCGTGTTTAGTTAAGGGCGAAGGCGGATTTCCCTTCGACCTTTGTTTTCGCTGCGAAAACGGTGGCGAAAGGCGGTTCTACCTCGCCTCAAGTTCGGCGAAGAGCGATTGATAGCGAAAAAATCAGGGATGTTCCAGCTCCGCCTCGTGGTTAGCGAAGTGCGGGGGCGACCTCAGTTTTGTTTCATTGTGAGTGAAGTACAGCGATGTGGCGAAACAAAAAATTCTAATTCGATATTTGTTTTCGCTGGCAAGACCGACGAGTTGCAGTGGCAGGTTTCGCCGGGGGATTTGGTGAGCAATTGGAAAGAAACCACTTGAGATGGGTGTTTCACTGCTTTCTTTGACCCTTTAAACAAGAGCTGCAAGCTCATATGGCACTTGCAAGCTTTTTAGCTTGTATTCAAGTTATCGTAGTAGGATGTGAATGGATAGTAGGTTTGTCAGTGTGATGGGTTGTTTGGTACTACAGTTACGTTCAAAAGAAATGGTCACTAAGTTATATTTGCTGTTGTATAATATATTTGAACAATTTGTTTTAAATATTTTGACATCTTATGGAAAAATCAGCGAAATTTTCAAGCACTTCATTTTCGACGGTGACGCTCGGGAGGTTCCGATCGCTCCATTCTAACCGTGTCACATCATTTTCGGTTCCTCCCTGCGACCCCCCCCCCCCCCCAGATTAATCGGATCCGGTCTCGACTTGAAATTATATCTGAGACATGAGGTCTTTCCAAATACCAAGTTTTATTAAGATTCAATCACCCGTTCGAAAATTATGAATGTCAATAAAATTCCGGATTCCGGCTCCCCTCCCTCCCCCCACTGTGGTCGGATCGAGCAAGTGATTATTTCCAACTTAATTTGGCCGAGTCCATTATACACCTGCCAAGTTTCATCGTCCTAGAACATCTGGAAGTAACTTAACTCCGTAACACCGGAATTCCGGAACCCCACTCCAAATCCCCCCGTAGTGCACGAATCCAGTCCGGTTCTGTCAATGATGAACCTAGGGATTATTTTTGTTCCTCCCACCAAGTTTCCTCCCGATCGCTCCACTGTAAGCGTGTCACATGATTTCCGGTTCCCCCCTCCGACTCCCCCCCACATTCATCGGATTCGGTCCGGACTCGAATCGGGACATCTGAGACATGAGGTATTTTCAAATATCATGTTTCATTAAGATCCGATCACCCGTTCGAAAATTATGCATGTCACTAAATTCCGGATTCCGGCTCCCCTCCCTCCCCCCACGATGGTCGGATCGGGCAAGTGATTATTTCCAAGTTATAGAAAATCATCTGTAATCAAAACTCTTGAAGCAAAAAAGATGATCATCAGGAGCACGAAAATGTATGTTTTGCACAAAAGTATTGTTTGTACTTTAAGGAATTTAGTTGTAAGCAAAACCCTTGAGGCAAAAATGATCATGGGCTCATAGGGATCACGAAAATCTATATTTTGTTTAAAAATATTTTTTGTACTTTGCGGTTAGCATTAGTACTTTAAGGAATGGCCGGATCTGGGAACTAACTATTTCTAAGCCAATCATGTCAAGTCTTTAATTTTCAAGGCAAGTTTCATCGTCCTAGCATGTGTGGAAGTACCTTAACTTGCGATCACCGGAATTCCGGACCCCTCCCTCCTCTAACTCCCCCACAATGCCCGAATCCGGTCCGGTTCTGTCACTGATCTACATAGGGCTTGTGCTTGTTCTTCCCACCAAGTTTCATTCCGATCGCTCCACTCCAAGCATGTCACAAGGTTTCCGGATCCCCCTCCGACCCCCCCCCCCCCCAGCTTCATCGGATCTGGTCCGTACTTGAAATGGGACATCCGAGGCATGTTGTCTTTTTACATATCAAGTTTCATTATGATCCGATCACCCGTTCGGAAGTTATACATACCTCAAGATTCCTGATTCCCCCTCCCTCCACCCCCCCCACGATGGTCGGATCGGGAAGCTGACTATTTCCAGGTTAATCTGGTCGCGTCCCTGATTTACCTGCCGAGTTTCATTGTCCTAGCCCACCTGGAAGTAACTTAACTCCGTATCACCGGAATTCCGGAACCCCACCCCAACTCCCCCCACAGTGAACGAATCCGGTCCGGTTCTGTCAATGATGTATCTAGGGGTTGTGCTTGTTCCTCCCACCAAGTTTCATCCCGATCGCTCCACTCTAAGCGTTTAACATGATTTCCGGTTCCCCCCTCCGACTCCCCCCCCACATACATCGGATTCGGTCCGGACTTGATATGGGACACCTGAAGCATGACGTCTTTCCAAATATCAAGTTTC
Organism: Branchinecta lindahli; assembly: GCA_023053555.1. NCBI lineage: Eukaryota > Metazoa > Arthropoda > Branchiopoda > Anostraca > Branchinectidae > Branchinecta > Branchinecta lindahli. Next base: position 2,283,894 of record JAKZAO010000003.1, read on the forward strand.
ATTAAGATCTGATCACCCGTTCGAAAGTTATGCATGCCACTAAATTCCGGATTCCGGCTCCCCTCCCTCCCCCCACGATGGTCGGATCGGGAAAGTGACTATTTCCAACTTAATCATTTGGGGTCCCTGATATGCCTGCCAAGTTTCATCATCCTAGCTTATGTGGAAGTGCCCGAACTAGCAAAACCCGGACCGACAGACCGACCGACAGACCGACCGACAGACCGACCGACGGACGGACAGAAATTGCGATCGCTATATGGCACTTGGCCGAAGGGCAAGTGCCATAAAAAGAAAACGCAATGTTGATATTTGTATTTTTCGATACCGATAGTTTCATGTTCAGTTATCAATATCGATACTTCGGGACCAGTTTCACGCTCATGTTCATTTATCATCTTTTGTTAAGAACTTCGAAAACTATAAAAACTGAAATTACGAGATCCACATTACTCAAAATTCAGACACACAAGAGTTGGTTATATTTCGATTATTTAAAATAGTTAGATCTATAAATATAATGCATGATATCGATATTTACGTTTCGCTATCGATAAATGGTCCGATCTTTTTGATACCGTAGGGTCTAGCCGGTCTAGGCTAAATTTCAGCTGATTATTCGATAGGCGTGAAGTCTCGTTGTTACGTCATGAAGAATGTTGGAAAATTCTATCATATTATACATCGACGCCGATCTAGATCTAGAGCCGAGGGACCCGGACGCGTTTAACGCAACTGCATGACGTCACGATAGACTCGGACATAATAATACAAGTGATACGACACCAAAGAAAGACCAGTGCTGGGCGATATTTGGATTTTTCTATATATCGGTATTGTAACTTTCAATATCTGATAATCGATATCAATATTTTGGTACCATGTTTCGCTAAGGTAAACGTATCGTTTTCCAAAAGTCTAAGAACAAAACTGTAGTTAAAAAGTAGTTTGCATCATCTCAGACTTTGAATAAATACAAACTGAATTACGTATCGATACCGATGTTTGGTCCGATATATCGATACATCGTTTATCTATATCGAATATCGCTCGACACAAGAAAAGACGATTGAGATTTAGTTAGTAGGCTATACAAAGATCAGAAGATGGATGGAGATAGGCCTAGCCTACATGGTAAAAAGACTAGTTGAGAGAAGGTTTTGGTTAGTAGATGGTACACTTCATGATAATTTTAAGTGACATTTCCAAATTCTGTCATATAGAGTAGTCTAGCTTAGACTTGTACTGAACTGAAACTTCCAGCTTGTGCCTTGGTTCTCTGTTCTCCAACTTGTCCTAGGCTACAATACAATTCATTTGTTTACCTCAACAAACCCCTGCACTGTCAGAGAGAGAATCATCTGAAAAATAATCACCTATTTTTGGAAACTTCACTCTGTTTGATCAGAATAAAGGAGGTGTTGGCAAAAAAAAAATTCTGCAAGGACCAGTCAAGTGTAAATCTGAAATATTTTTATATTTATCCTATGCAGACCACATGCCAGCCACAGGTTATGCCAAAAAAGGCCTGGTTGGCATTTGACATATCCCAAGCCTGACGTCTGACGGTGGGTAACCTAAATAAACCCCAGTGCTGGATAGGGCTGTCATTGAAAAGAAAACCCTACCGATGCAGTCAACCACAAACCCCTGATTTTTGGATACCCTATGCCAAACGCTGGATATGCCTAGCGTTTGGCATAGCCTATGCTTAACCCTGGACACCCTATGCCGAACGCCGGATAGCTGTTGGCACCTTAACCCTAACCTGCCTCACTACAGGTGAATTCTGATTGGTTAATTTTTTAGCTTCACTCAAATCATCAATATTTGATTGGACCCCAGTATCTAGCATTTGGCATAGTGTATCCAGCGTTTGGCATAGGGTATACCAAACGCTAGATCTACCCAGCGTTTTGCATAGGCTTTCCCAAAATCAGGGATTTGTGGTAGACTGTACCGATGTATTTAAAACTCCTCAGAAGAAAACTTTATTTTCAAAATAAGCCCTGCTAATAAACTTATCTTTTAATTTATCGATTAACAAAAATACCAAGGAAATATTTTGCTCGTCCAGAAAATAATACACAGTCCTTAAAAAGACATGCAAAAAGACTACCTCCCAAAAATGTAAGAATTTTTGCTTGGCAGGCACACTGGGGCTTCAACACAGTGCTTCCCCTCATTTGGCAAGTTGTTGGTAGGCCTACAGTAACTTTGAAGTTTGGTTTACTATTCTCAATTGTTCTGCGGTTTTGTACTTTTACAATTTGATGGGTGTTAGAAGTGTCAAATGTGTGACGTGCCAGTTGTTAAAATGTCAATGCCAGTCTCTGACAAAATTAGCCTGTTGCATAAAAACATGCCAATACGACAGCACTGGCAGGTAAGAAGAGTTTTCAAGGAGGCAGAAGAGTTTTCCTTACTTGCATGGAATGAAATACATGTTATACATAGACAAATGTGTCCTCTTACATCTATTTTAGTGATTTCCTCATCATTACTTAGTAAGTACTATCCAAAAAAACTTTATGATGCTGATTCAAGATTATCATACAGCAACATGGATGGCCAACTGCTAGAATTTTATCTGTCCTGCCTAGGCAAATCAACAAAATCTAAACATGATTAAAGTTGTTATCAAAAGTGGTTGGCTTTGAGTTTTTAGATTTGTCCAGGGTCTTTGGCAGGTATACAGCAGGATATAGTGGAGGTGTGATAAATTTTACTGGTGTTGAGGATATAGTAAAACATACAAGACATTAGTGCATAATCCTGAGTGCAAACAGTAATTTTAGCTAAAACTAAATTAAGTGGCATGGCAAAGGGTGTAGGGTTTAGCTTGATTGAAACTTTATTTCATAATAAAGAAAATATAACTGTACGAAGAAAGGCATCTCGAACTGGACTATATTCAATTAGCTCAGAAAAGTCTTTAGATTTCAATGATAGCGAAACGGTGCAAGCAAGGAGTTAAACTGAATGGATTTAGTGTCAAAATCCATTTTTTGGGATCCCAATACGTAAGTGGAGGGATACCTATGACATCGCAAAAGTTGTCCATCTGTCAGCAGCAGAGTAACTTTTGAAGGGAATGAAATATTTTGATGAAATTTGGTGTGAGGATTCTTTGGGTCACGGGTAAGGTCAAGTTCGTAGATGGTCTCTCCCGTCTCTGTAGCCTTACATTTAGGGGTGGGGGTCCAAATTAAGGGACAAACAAAGTATTTTTAAACAGCTAATGTGATAGTCGAATAAGGGGTAAGAAGACATGCTGAACACAATGATGAAAACCATTTTCTCGCCGGAATAATAGTTCGTCCGAAATCCGGAAAAAAACGGAAAGTTTGTTAAAAGTAAGTTTTATTTAAAGTTGGTTGAATGTTCGATTTAGAGGTAAGAAGACATGCTGAACACTTAGGTAAAAAGCATTTTCTACCCGGACAAAGAGTTCGCCCGGAATCCGACCAGAACCGGCAAATTTGTTAAAAGCAAAAGTTTTATTTGAAGTTGATTAGATGACAGATTACGGGGTAAGAAGAGACGCTGAGTCTGTATATGACAATCGTTTTTTACCCAGACACATAATTCGTCCAGAATCCGGTTGAAACCGGAATTTTTTGTGAGAAGTTAAAGTTTTATTTGAAGTTGATTAGATGTTCTTTATAGGGATAAGGAGATACGCTGAATTCGTTTCTGATTTTTCTTTTTTTGCTGGACAAGTAATTCGCTTGGAATTCAGCCGAAACCAGAAATTTGGCAGAAGTAAAGCAGGAAAGTTTTGGTTAGTATCGTCAAAATAGGTATGGCTTATAGAGGTAAATCTGAACTTGGTTTTCTCAGATGATTAGCTTGGGGAAGACTGGATCTGGCGAAGACAAAACCCAATTGTCTGGATCAAATATTAGATTTTTGGGATCCCATCGAAACGTTTGGTCTTGTTTTTCTATATTTTGTATGCATGCAATTCTCATAGAGAAATCAAACGAGCAGTATTTATCCAGCACTGAAAATAATAAATAAATGGGCTTGCTCAGCTGATATACACACTTTGTCGAGTATTGACCATGATTGACCTGCATGCTGTTTTGAGAAAGGCCCGGCCGAAGGAACTGCCCAGGTTTCTGCACTAGACAGAAAGTTTTAACAGCTTTTAAACTGAGAAAAATGCCTTAGCAAAGGATATAATTTATCTTTTCATCAGTTGTGTATAGGGTGATGGTTTACCATCAGTTGTGGTTTGGGGAATTAAGACAATAGGTAAATCATGTTTTTTGGCCTACCCATGTCATAAAAGTAATACGTAATTTGTACTGCAAACTGTTATGGGTTATTTGTTGTCCTTTCAGGAAGAATGCCAGACATCACAGGTCGTTTAGCAGTGAATCTTCCCGATAAGCATGCCGTTGATGCCTTTATTGTTGGATTCCAGCGTGACAGTCTACGTTTGTCAGAGAACTTAGTAGAAAAGGTCTGAACCTGCCCTGCACTACCACCGAGGCAGTAGGCTACATCGAAGACAGTGAAAGGGATGACGAAATTTCTGTTGATATGTGGCGGCTCGCAAAGAAAAGCTGCATCTGCATATGCAAAAACAAAGGATAGTCGGTAAGCTAATACCACAATCATGATCTGAAAGGCTTCTAGCCAAAACCAGCCTCTTGGTTTGCAACTGTGCTGATCTGAAAACCCGAGTTTTGAAGAAGCCTTTCAGGTATGCTTTAAGCTTAAAGGACTTTCAAAATTTGCTCTTATAGCTGAATGCAAAACTGAAGCTCTTAAAGATAAAGCCAACGCGAGCCTCTTGACTCTTGGATTCAACACATTTTATGGCACTTGCCCTTCGGCCATGTGCCAAAAAGCGATCGCAGTTTCTTTCCACAGGGGGGGGGGGGGTCGGAAGGGGAATCCCGGAAATGTTGTGGCTCGTATAGGGGTCAAACAAGTGTAGCAATTTTAACGAAACTTTGAATGTAGAGAGATCAGATGCCCTAGATGACATATTTTAGGGTTCAAACTGGATTCGACCACGCTGGGGGAGGGGAGGGGGAGAGTAACCGGAAGTACTCCGGTTACTCTCTACTCTACCGGTTATAGTCCGAACCAGATTCGGCTGCGGTAGGGAGAGTTGGAGGAGGGTACCGGAAATCGTGTGGTACGTCTCGGGACCAAACGAGTGGATCTATTGGGTTGAAGCTGAAGGTAGGAAAGTCATTTGCCCTAGATGATCAGATGCGATGCCGGAAATGCTCAGACTTGAGTGAAACTAGATATCGTATTTCTAGGTCCGGACCGCATTTTCGGATGGGGGATTTTGTTACCTTCTCATCTACTTTTTGTACCACCTACTCGTATCAAGTGCCATATGAGCTCGTAGCTCTTGTTTGCCATGCATCAACTGAATCTACACAGTAGCCTACCATCGTTCTTTAAAATCATTCAGAATCATACAGTCATTAAGTTGAAGAAAATAGAAAAGTTCTCTTCTCCGTGCGTCTAGAGCTGTGTAGGGAATCGGTAACATATTCCACAAAATCGGTTTAGCTTGCTGAAGAATGAGATATTGTAGGTGTTTCAAGTGTCATTTTTTCAGGTCACGCAACACTGATGGACAAGAAGAGACAGCATCGTAAATTGAATAGATGAAGCATGTCGATTGCCGGCGGCAGATGCAGCGAAATGAAACCACAACTCCAATAATATGGTTAAACAATTGCATTCAAATTATTCTTTTGGCCTGCAAACTGATGATGAAAAGTTTGTGCAATAAACCAGTGGATTCAGTTTTTTATTTCTACCAAAGCCGGTTTTTGCCTACAGAATTTGGTTTCGACCTCGCTGTGTGCTTTCGGCGAAAACGAGGTCGTTTTTGTTTCTGACGAACGAGAGCGATTCGCTACCGAGCGAGGGCGCGCTCGCTATCCCCAGGGACAGCGAGAGAGAAAACGAGGTAGTTTCTGTTTCAAATGTACGAGGTCGTTTTGACCTAAATTTGAGGTGGAAAACGAGAGCGAAAACGACCTAGTTTCTGTTTCAAATGTACGAGGTCGTTTCGACCCAAATTTGAGGTGGAAAGCGAGAGCGAATAGGCAGCGAAAACGAGAGAGAAAACGACCTAGTTTGTGTTTCAAATGTACGAGGTCGTTTCGACCTAGATTTGAGGTGGAGATTTTCCGTACGGGAGCCGCCGCGTCGGAGAGCAGGAAGGCTGGACATAGTCGACAGTCGCTAACAAGAAAATCGCTAATTTCAGATGGAAAGTAATGGTATTTTCGAAAATGTTTTTTTCTGATCCATTTCGTAGGGAAAATATTATTTCTAGTAAGAGTTGTGCTTTAATTGATTATCGCCGTATCCTATCCTTTATATTTTATATTGATAGTAACCGTAAATTTGATTACTTAACCACAAAAGTCGATTGATAAAATAAACTCAAACTCTATCAATCTCAAGGAAATAAACGAATCATATTAGTACAATGGCTAATAATGATGGCAGAGCATCATCTGAGAGATCACCATCAGAGCAATCAATTCCACTAAATTATTGATATCCCGGTCTTTTATATAAGATTTTTTTTTTTTTTTTTATTAGTGGTTAGGTGTGTGTGTGTAAGGAGGGGGTGTCTGGCAAAGGAAAAGAAAATGAGATGGAAAGGCATGAGAAATGTGTGTTATCGTCGGTTGAAGGGAATAAATGTTATGCCCCACAGGACACGTTGTAAACTTCATGGGAGCGTTATGCATGTTGTTTTGTAGGATTAATGATAAAAAAAATAACTGAACTGAAAATCTGGGTTGAAAAAAAAAATGTATTTCAAAACCGATACAACGGTCAAAGCCGATTTCGTGGTTTTCTTCAATATAGAAGGCATAAAAACATGCCAATAATTTGAAAAGATCGACAACTTGTCAAACAAAACCCGGCAGCGGTTTAAAAATATCAATATCTTGTCAAACATAACCAATCTTCATTCAGGACTATATGTAGAATTAATAAGAGTTGGTTAACAAACGCGGGAATAAAATTTTGGAGGTAGCGAGGTATTTAGGTAGGCTATTGGTTGGACTACCATGTACTCTCTCAGGATTTACCTTCACTGCCGATAAATCTGGGGGGAGGATATCGCATAGTGCTGGGGTATTCCAGGGTTTAGTTTCCGCACACCAATGAGAGAAAAACAGGTCAACAAGGTTTTGGCAGGGCTACCGCCCAGCTCGCCGACGAAAAATAGGGGGGACAATTTCGCACAGTGCTGGGGTATTCAAGGTTTTGGTTCCAGACACTAATGAGAGAAAAATAGGTCAACAGGGTTTCGACATACCTACTCAGGCCTTACGCTTGCAGCCGAAAAACCCGGGGAGAGGATTTCGCGTGGTGCATGGGGTTTTAGTTTCAAACATAACTGAGGTTTTCGCAAACTACGTCTAGCAGAAACCGAGGAGATCATATGGGTGAAAGGATGTGGAAATTCCTTGTAATTATGAAAGTTATCACGATCACTTCATTAATCGAACATGTTTTTCCAGCTTGAAAAACTCGAAGCTGAAAGTCGAGCGAACGAGAGCGAAGTGACGGTAATAAAAACAACACCCAATTATCAGTTTTACTGGTAACCGAATTCGGAATATGTCACTGCACCTGGACCGAATGTACATTAGTCCGATTTGCTTGAATAATTTAGCACGGAATGGCAAAATGCATTGACTTTTTCCTGGATGGGGCGTGGTAGCCGCGCCCCCGTAAACCTTGACGATGTCCAGATTTGGCTATATAACTTTAGCTATTCAACGAAATAGCTATCAAATCATTAAGTTTGTTTTGTGTCAGCAGAGTAAGGACTAACAAAGCATCTACAAAATGAAGGTAAGTTTCAACTATACCAATCTTCAAATAGTACTAAGCAATTCGTTGAAGATACCGCAGTCCGAAAATACGACAAAAAAGACTTGAGCTCAAACAGCAACAGGATACAGTGTAAAGTATAGTATTAAACTATTATTTTTATTTCTAATCCTTCAAATCTGAACAGTTGGTATAAAACTGGAAAATCATGTTATGGCGACCAGTCTAAAGCTTAACGTCAAATGTAATAATATATAATTAAATACATCAGTATATTTACATAAATATATTTCGTCGGTTAGAGTCGAGTAAATTTCAGCTAAAGTCAACGGTCTAATGGTACCACCATAGGTTACGAGTTCGACGTATATTTTAAATAATACAAAATATTTTTAATTTACGGATCAACCAAGCGGTTAGCTGTGTTAACGTCTGTTCACTTCAGTTGATAATGCTGCTTGCAAAAAAGGTACAGCGTCGGCTTTTCATCTGATGGCATCCCGTTTGGAAGGGTGGTTCGGTAGTTAAGTTCAAGTTCAGTTCAATTTTATTCATAAAAATAATAAGCACCACTAACTCTTTATGGCCCCACCATAAGGCCTGGCAGTGGGCGGTATCTATCTTTTTCTTCTGTTAATTTTCGAATGGTTCCATACCCTTTCAGTTACTCAGCTAAACGAACGATGAGTCAAAGTAACTCATTCGGGTCTACTAAGAATATACGAGCGGGCATTCTATTTTATCTTATCATTTAGCAGAAATTAGACGATACAGTTTCAAACGAGTTACTGTGGTTACAAAACTGAACTGAAAAACAAACCAAAACAAACTTTTACAGCGCCAAACTTCATCCTAGATAACAACTCAAAACTTTTAATTTCAGGTCTTTGTCATTGCCGCCCTTGTCGCCACCGCACTCGCCGCTCCCCCCGCCTACCAGGCCCCATACGCCGCACCAGGTTACCCAGCACCAGCGGCTTACCCCGCACCAGCCTACAACGCACCAGCTTACAAGGCACCCGCTTACAACTACGAAGCCCGCCCATACGACTTCTCTTACGCCGTTAAGGACGACTACACCTACAACAACTTCGGTCACTCCGAGACATCTGACGGCAAAGGATACGCCAAGGGACAGTACTTCGTTGCCCTTCCCGACGGTCGCCTTCAGACCGTGACCTACACCGCTGACAGCTACGGATACAACGCCGATGTTCAGTACAGCGGTGAGGCCAAATACCCCGCTGACTACAAGCCCGCCTACAAGGCCCCTGCCTACCCCGCCCCTGCTTACTCCGCCCCCAAATACTAGTGATATTTTTCTGAATTATTTTTATACGAACTGAGAAGATATATACTTTTTGAGCGAAGACGAATTGAAATCCCCAGTTCCTTTCAGTTAAAATTTCCATAGGCTACAGCCAAGACAAGTCTTGCCTAGCTTAGAAAGAAAAATCGTCCTTCCAATTTATATCCTGCTGTGAGCAAAAGTATTTATACTGAAGTTGGTCAAAAGTGCCGAACCTGGCCCACCCCCGTACAGGTTTCCTGATGAAAAATTTTCGAGAATTAGTAGTATGGAGTTGTCAAAAAAGTAGCATGCAGTAGTAACTGTTGCCGTACTGCATGCTACTACTAGCAAACTCGATGCTACTAGTGCTGCAACCTATAGCTGATAAGCATATTATTTCAATTTATTTTTTGTCTTCGCTGAAGACTGCTAAGGTACAAGAAAGAATAAGAAAGAGAAATTGCACACAACGGTAGCCCACAGAAAAAAATATCGCTCAATCAAATCGCTATGAAATTACCCTAAACAAATATTTACCTTTAAATAGTTTACCTACCACAAAACGTAGATTTATTCCCCCTATGCCAAAAAAGAAAAACAAAATGACTCAAAACGGATAGGTCAGCTATCAATAATATTATCAGTAAATCTGTTATCCGTTTTGAGTCATTTTTTATAATTTGTGAAAGTTTATGGTCTAGTTGATTTGAACGGCGGAGGCGTATTATTTATATTTTATTGTATTTTTCTACTCGCCAGCTTTGGCGATATATACTGTAACCATTTCTAATTACGGTAATCCGATGATGGTGATTTTGTTTCACCTACTCTTTACGAAATAGGTGTTAACATATAACAAATAAGACGTATTCAAAGTAGAGTGCCCAGAGCAAGATAGTTTGTATCGTGTCTACGCGTCATCGAGCAAAAGCCGAGGAAACTCAAAAAAGGGGGGGATTGACAAGAAAGCACATTTGTGCCATATGAACAACTACCCTAAATCAGGGATTTGCGGTTGATTGAACCCACCCCCTGAAGTCGTCGACGGTTAAGACGAGACAAGCTTCAGGCATCAAAGATCCCGAACCAAATAACAACTACTTTCGATCAAGAAAGATGATAAAAATGAAAGACACTCACAATATGGAAAACAGTCAGTCAACGATTTGGTTCATGACCGACACGTCGGCAGAGATGGGCGAATCCAAATCCAGATTTGGATTCGAATCCTGGATTCGTCCTTTTTGCCCGATTTGAATCCGGATTCGAATCTTCTGCTTGTCAGGCTGGATTCGGATTCGGACTCAGATTCCAAACCTTGAATCTTACGAATCCACTCCAATTTCTAATCTTTTCCCAATTTTAAATACAATGCTCAATGTATTGTGCTTAACGAGCCCCAAATTCATTCCTCGTTGCCGAGAGGAAACCCATACTAGGCCTATAACAAACACACATGAAACCTAGAAATTATAGTTTACATCGTCCAATTAACTGTCTGTGCCATAGACATCGGTTTTATTTTGTCACCTCTGATTTTTAAACTGTAACCTATGTGCTATGAAAATGATCCGGATCATTTTCGGATCCGGATTCGAATCCTCAGCATGAAATGGTGGATTCGGATTCAAACCTTTCATGATCAGCTTCGCCCATCTCTGCACGTCGGGCGACATCGGCCGACGATTTGGTTCATGACAGAATTGTCAACGACAACGACCGACGATTTGGTTTATGACCGACACGTTGGCGACGTCAGCCGACGGTTTTGTTCACGACAGAAGTGTCGGTGACATCGGCCAACGATTTGGTTTATGACCGACACGCTGGCAACGTCGGCCGTCGGTTTGGATCATGACAGAATTGTCAGCGACAACGACCGACGATTTGGTTTATGACCGACACGCTGGCAACGTCGGCCGTCGGTTTGGATCATGACAGAATTGTCGGCGGCATCGGCCGACGATTTGGTTTATGACCGACACGCTGGCGATGTCGGCCGACGGTTTTGTTCACGACAGAAGTGTCGGATACATCGGCCGACGATTTGGTTTTTGACCGACTCTTTTGCAACGTCGGCCGTCGGTTTGGTTCATGACAGAATTGTCAGCGACAAGGAACGACGGTTTGGTTTATGACCGACGCGACGTCGACCGACGGTTTCGTTCATGACAGAAACGTCGGCCGTCGGTTTGGATCATGACAGAAATGTCAGCGAGATCGACCATCAAGCGCCTTTGATGGATTCCCGAAAGGTCCATGAGTATTCGCAATTTTCTTTACTTGCGATATCCTGTTTTTGTCCACAAGGAAAAAAGTGGGAAGCTTACCTGGACGGTATGCTTGACTCCTTTTTTGGGAACATAGGAACAATTAAATAGGCCTGGAGTGGTTGCATTCATGTTCACATCAACTGGACGGTATTCCCGGTCCATAGCCTGTAAATAAATGGAATAAATAAATTAATAAACTGTCTTAAAAGACAACTGACACTATTTTATGTTTATATTTCAGGATTCTAAGATAGTTGAATACTTCAAAACCTAGACTCCGCTTTTAACAAATTACCAACGGCTTTGGCTATTTTATGACTTCTAGCGAAAAACACGGACGAATTTACATTGCCTTTTTTTTTAAATGATTATCTTCTTGGAGACAATCGGCGGGAACCGAAAATAGAAATTCAGATCTCCGAGTTTAAGAATGGACGGAACGAACATGAAGCAGGTAGCCTCGACTCCTTTAAGTCCGATACCAACTGATAGAGGCTTAATTAATCACTAAAATTTATTTAAGCCAAAGTAGCTTTAGGGTAAATAAATAATAATAATAGTATAAGCAATGACGGGAAACGGATAAATCAGCTAAGATTTTACGAACCCTTGCCAAGATGGGCCAAAATATCGCTGAAGGAAACCTTAGCCGACCTATCTGTTTTGCGTAATTTTTTTTTTTTTACTGATTCGCAGTCCAATTGGGGACTAATTCTAATTTTATAATTTTATTTCCGACCCAAGAAAAATCATGAGCATAGACGGAGTAAAAGAAAATGAAAGAAAAGGAGAACAAGAACCCTAATACAAGAAGAAAGAAACACTTCAACTTTATTATCTACCTACATCATCTATCTGCATAAACTAACATATTGCAACAGTACTAGCCGGTCCCAAGCCCGGTTGTGACAGGGGGAGGGTCGGGCTTTACCAGTCCCCGTAAAAATATCCCCAGCAATCGGATCGTCGACTTTAGACAGTCGAGGTCTATATACGACAGTCAGGTCTATATAGTCCGCAGAATTGGGAGGGGGTAAATTAGAGTTTACGTTGAGGTTGACGTGGTTGTTGCATGTCCCCGTCAACATTTCCCCAGCAATCGGAACGTCGACTTTGGCCTCGGGTTTGACCACGTCTTCCCTACCGATTACAACGAAGACAGTCAGGTCTATATCGTCCGCAGAATTGGGAGGGGTAAATTAGAGTTTAGATTGAAATGGGTTGACGTGGTTGTTAAATGTCCCCGTCAAAATTTCCCCAGCCATCGGATCGTTGACTTTGGCCTCGGATTTCCCTACCGATTACACCGACGACAGTCAGGTCTATATAGTTCGCAGAATTGGGAGGGGTAAATTATAATTTATATTGCAATGGGTTAACGTGGTTGTTACACCCGTACGGAAAATCTCCACGTCGAATGCCATTTTCCACCTCGAATCGAGGACGAAACGTAATTTTTGGTAGCGAAATGCGGGCGAAAGTATAGCGAGGACGAATATTGATGGCGAATTCTACTTCGACCCAAATTTCGCTGCGAATATGAAGGCGAAGGAGAGGGAGATCTCGCGTTCGCTATCGTGTTTAGTAAGGGCGAAGGCGGATTTCCCTTCGACCTTAGTTTTCGCTGCGAATGTGAAGGCGAAGGAGAGGGAGATCTCGCGTTCGCTATCGTGTTTAGTAAGGGCGAAGGCAGATTTCCCTTCGACCTTAGTTTTCGCTGCGAATGTGAAGGCGAAGGACAGGGCGATTCTATCCCCGCCTCATCTTTGGCTAAGGGCGAGGGTGTATTCAACTTCGGCTTTGTTTTCGCTGTGAAGATATGGTAGCGAAAGATCAGGGAGATTTCATCTCCGCCTCGTATTTGGTGAAGTACGTGGGCAATCTTATAGTTTCACTGCGAAGTTGCCATCAGGTGATGGCGAAAGACTTATCCTATAATACTTCGACTTTTGTTTCCGCTGGCGATGCAGAGGCTGTTTTTTGTTGGTTTGTTTTTTTTATCTCGCCTATAGGCATTTGGTGAGCAATGAGAAAGAAACTACTTTCGAGCTTTACGTTTGCCAGAAACCTAGGGGCAAAGAGCCATCCAGTTCGATTTGTATGTTCACTATATTGATCAAATCCAATGTCCGCAGTAGTCCTTAATTGCTTTTTTCGAGTCAGGAAAACAAAGTGTTAATTGTAAGAGCCACGGAAATGCCTTAATTTAAGCCCTGCTATCTATAGTTTTGATAATATCGCTATACTGTGAAGTTCGAAAAATTTCAGAAGCAGCTTGCGTGTTTAGACCTTGTTCGATGGTGCAAAAGCATCACCTGACAAATTTTGAGAGTTACTAGTCCGAAATCGATAATTTGGGAAAACATAGTTTTGTCTTCTATATTAAGTGTAAATTTGGGTCTTTCATTAATAATAAATCAAGATGGGACTGGGATGGGAATGGGAACCGACCTTAAGGGATTCGGCTCTACGGTTCTACCTAGTACCTGGTCATTGTTAATCAATGGACACGAATTTTCGTTTCTATAAGGGCATATAAGGCCGATTATTACTAACAGTTTGGACCTCGAAAACAGGGTCGTTTCTCTATCAAATGTACGCAGTACGAGATGGATTCGCTACCAAATGAGGTTCAACCGCGGAGGCGAGTTCGCGCAGCGGCCGCAGCGCTCTCGACTCTCGTTGTACAGAGAAAACCTGGGTCTATCCGCGAGGTCGCGTTCGCTGTCGAGGGACAGCGAGAGAGAAAACGAGGTAGTTTGTGTTTCAAATGTACGAGGTCGTTTTGAGGTGAAAAACGAGAGCGAATAGGCAGCGAAAACGAGAGAGAAAACGGCCTAGTTTGTGTTTCAAATGTACGAGGTCGTTTTGACCTAGATTTGACGTGGAGATTTTCCGTACGGGCATATCCCCGTTAAAATTACCCTAGCAATCAGATCGTCGACTTCGGCCTCGGATTATATCACTTCTTCCCTAAACGACTATAGTCAGGTCTATATGGTCCGCAGAACTGGTATAAGGGGGTAAATTAGAGTCTAGTATATTTGACAAAGCAAAACGGATGAGTCAGCTACATTTTATCTGAACAATATTTCGGACCTTCTTGGCAAGGGTCCTCTCCAGGCTCAAGCTGGAAAATGAACTTAGAGTTTAGGTAGACGCAGTTGTCCAACGGGACTAATCACAAGCAGACATGGAGACACTTACCGTAACAACCGGTACAAGAGACCCTGCAGCCCTTGCATCAACAGTGAATTCCGCCTGTTTGTTTGAGATGACACCGTGTTTTTCGACGCCTGGACCTTGGACGATGACCTAGAACAAAAGCCAACATAAAGCCTTGACCTCATTTACATTATCTATGTATAGTCAGTCTATAAAATGGGGCCGAGCTAACGAGCTCGTATCCCTGCCGGCCCCCATTGATCAATATATATTGTTAAGAAGTTTTTTTTTTAAATTAAAGAACCTGAACCTGGGCCTGACATTAGAGACCGCGGGTTGCCTTGCGCGGGGAAAACCTTTTAGATTTTTGTATTCGTACGGGGAAATCTTTTGGCTTTTGGCCTTCGCGCGGAGAAATCTTTTGGATGTTCGCCATTGTGCGGGGAAATCTTTTGGCCTTCGCGCGGGAAATCTTTTGGCTTTTGTCCTACGCGCGTGGAAATCTTTCGGCTTTTGGCTTTCGCGCGGGGGAACCTATTGGCTTTTAGCCTTCGAGCGGGAAATCTTTTGGGTGTTGGCGAGGTGCAATCTATTGGCTATTGCTTCGCAAGGGGAAATTTTTCGACTTTTGGCCTTCGCGCGTAGAAATCTTTTGGCTGTTCGCTATTGTGCGGGGAAATCTTTTGGCCTTCGCATCGGGAAATCTTTTGGCCTTCGCGCGGAGAAATCTTTTGGCTTTTGGCATTCGCGCATAGAAATCTTTTGGCTGTTCGCCACTGTGAGGGATAACCTTTCTGCCTTCGCGCGGGAAATCTTTTGGCTTTTGTCCTACGCGCGGGGAAATCTTTCGGCTTTTGGCTTTCGCGCGGGGAAACCTATTGGCTTTTAGCCTTCGAGCAGGAAATCTTTTCGCTTTTAGCGTTCGAGCGGGAAATCTTTTGGCTTTCGCCTTCGATCTCGAAACCTATTGTTGTTGGCGAGGTGTAACCTTTTGGCTATTGGCCTTCACAAGGGGAAATTTTTTGGCCTTTCGGCTATTCAGAATAGACTATCTGTAAAATTTTATATTATTAGAAAACAAACGCATTATTTTGTGGCCAACGACATTCTGGGCAATTTTTCTTTACTTATATCTTAGCAGCTCAGCAACGGACGTATTTTTTTCTAGATTTTATTTAATTTCTAGAAAAAAAACAGATTATCTACCATTTAAAAGGAGAATCGGATTCTCGATGCAATACCTTCTTGTAAACATGTGTGCGAGCCACCGCAAGATGACAGTGCAACCCCTTATCACAGAATTTATCAAGATTCGCCGCTGGAGATCCCTGTGAAGATACCATAGGAAATTCCAGACTCCAGAAAGAAATCCTTCAGTGGCAACCGGGGGGATCCAGACGAAGACCTTCGCTGCACCTGCCAGTCGGGATCTCCGAAACATCAAAGCGTCCGTCCAGCCCGAACGGAAAGATGCTTATATGGGCACAGCTTAAATGAGAGACGACTGGCGACTTCGAATGCCATAAGCGGCTCTGGAGGTTCAAGAGGAACTAAGGTTTAAGGTATATACAATCGGAGAGCTAAGCGCACAAAGGTGATAACTCACTTTTTGCTAGTTTCGAGATAATCGCGTTCAAAGTTTGGGAAGTTGGTACATCGAAAGCTACTTAAGTCCGGTCTTCACCTCCCGGAACTTCCGGAATCTGGGCTTCCAGATTATTCTTTGACGTCTTCTGTAAATTGCATCTGGAATACGAACCGGTCCGAAAGTATATCAAAATAATCCGGGAAAAAGGGGCTTTTGAACTTCCAGATTTCCGGAATTTTTAAGTATCGCAGAAGAAATTCAAGAAAAATCTCGGAAAATCTGTGAACCCAGATTCCGGAAGGTGAAGACTCAACTTTACCACCTTTGTCAACTGATTATCTCTGCAGTGAGTGATCTGGCGAAGTTTCTGATAGCATAGGCGGAAAGAGCGTAAAAATGTGTACCAGATGGTGCTCTTAACTCAATTTGCCCAAAAAGGCGAGCTATGAACTTCGTGCGCTCAGCTCTTCAATCGTTTAGATTTTTCCCCACCGTGTCCCCTATTGACAACAATGCTGAAACATCGATGAATCCGTACTCTTACCCTGCTGATAACGTGCCCTTTTGTCTTTATACTTACGATCGAAAGCCCCTCTTCCCAGCGCGTAATGTCTCTGGATTCGACATGTCACCTGACACCAGAGGCGTCACTAGCCAAAATATTGGGGGGGGGCAAGGTATTTACCGACTGGCTGGTCATCTTCATCGACTGTTTTTGCTGATAAAAAACAACTATTATTGAGAAAAACTACTATTTTTAAGAAAAATCGACTTTTTTAAGAAAAACTGACTGTTTTTAAGAAAAATCGACTGTTTCCAGGAAAAAAAAATCGACTGTTCTTACGAAAAAACGAGGCGCTTCGCACCGACTCGGCTATTTTTTACCGACTGGCCGACAACATTCAGGGGGCGACCCCCCCCCCCCCTACCCCTTAGTCGTGACGCCCTGCCTGATAATATCTCATTAGTTATGGTTTTACAGATACCATGGTATCTGATACCGCGGTTTAAAGTCGTTTTGCAGGTACTGTGGTATCTGATATTCAGATTCCACCGTCCCGACCGTAGTAACTGACCGTGATATCTGACAAAGTCATCTCACTTTCATCATCGATAACTCAAGAGCCCAGGTTTTTGTCAAATTGGTGGGAAAGAAGTTTAGAACTTGTGATGTTATAGGATGTAAGTGGAAAAGCGTTACTGAGCAACAAAGCTGAAGGAACAGCTAGCAAACGTGGAGTGAATAAATATGAGTTGCTGTGTCGTCACAGTTATAAAGCAGCTAGTTCTTACCTTGTCTGGATGGTACTGGACAGTAGATGGCAGGACAGTGGCCATGAAGGGTGAGCCTGGAATATCTTCGTTGTTGCACATGATATGAACGGCGTAGTCCCCAGGGACAGAGGGGTAATACTTCACGTCAGCAGAGCCGTCGTTGTTGTCCTGGCAGTCGATCTTTGCCTGCGATGGTCCTTCAATGCTAAAGCCTGGAAAAGAGTTTTAAAGGACCCCTCTTCCTTATTCTGCTTTTTATAATATATCTAGCTCCCATACAGAATTATAAGCTTCTAAAATCCCCACCTTGCTCCATTGTTTCGTTTTGTGCCTACGAAATTTTAGCACTTTTTTGGCCTTGCCGAGTTTTGCCCGTCACACAACGAAACGTTTGCCGGGACCATCAACGTCTGCTGACAACTCTTCCACACATGAGGATCTGAGCTTTTGTTTATTACTTCTTCATTTGCTTAGTTTTCACACTTTTGAACCACGGCGCGATCAGTTTTCAAATGTTTTGCGACCAGCCGCCGCGTCGGAGAGCAGGAAGGCTGGACATATA
The DNA here is from genome assembly GCA_023053555.1 of Branchinecta lindahli. NCBI lineage: Eukaryota > Metazoa > Arthropoda > Branchiopoda > Anostraca > Branchinectidae > Branchinecta > Branchinecta lindahli. The sequence goes on from JAKZAO010000003.1 coordinate 2,301,893, forward strand.
GAGCGTGTTCCACCCTACTTACCGTAGTTACTACGCTAGTTACCGTAGTTACTACGCTAGGCTGGAACGCTTTTTGAATTTTTTCGGTCAAATATCAGGCCGCCTGCTGATCGACCAATCACGTTGCAGAGATGCGTAGTTACTACGCTTACTACGCTCCCGAGCGTGGTAAGCAAATAGTTACTATTAGTTACTATTTTGAGAAGGTTGGAACGGTCAGCGTAGTAACTTTTCGTGAGGCTGGAACGGAAATAGTAACTAATAGTTACTATTGGTAGAGGGGTGGAACACGCTCATAGTCGACAGGCGCTAACAAGAAAATCGCTAATTTCAGATAGAAAGTAATGGTATTTTCGAAAATGTGTTTGTCTGATCCATTTCATAGGGAAAATATTATTTCTAGTAAGAGTTGTGCTTTAACTATTATTTGGTTCATCTGTAATATGTCAATACTGAAGAGTAAATATCAAATTTAAAACATGATACATCGCTTATTTCAGAAAACAATACCATAAATATAAAGCATCTGACCAAGAGTACAAAAATAATACCAAATTTACAATCATAAACAAAAGAAAAGAACAAACCAAAAATATCAGGCCACTCCTTTTGAAGAAAAGATAAAAGGTTTTGGTGTGCAAGGATATTATGTGCCCGTAAGATTCCAGAATACTCCTCCTTGGTAATATTCGTGTTGCGAAATAGTATTAAAAGGAAAAATGCAAAGCAATTACTTTACTTTACGGAAAATTCGAAACTACTTCAAATTTACTCCAAAAAGAGTAATACAGTTTTGAGTATGTCTAATAAGCCTGGGATTGGGTCCCGTTTTGCCTTTTAAACATTTGACCTCATTGACCACTGAATCTCCTTTGAACATTTTCTGCAATTTGTGGGGCCCAGGTCGGCACGACGGACCCCTTTTGTGAACTGTCATCTATTTATCCCAGTTTACCAATGAAAACGCGACATGCTCCTCAATCCTATTTCCATAAGTCTGACATGCTCAATCAACAGTTAGCCCAGCAGAAACGTAAACCTAATTTAGATTCTGCTAGGTCATCTCCGGTGCAGGGCGAAGTAAACCAATTTAGAGAAGAGACAAGAAAGGGACTTCACTCTAATCTTTGAAAATCCCTGGAGAGGGAGGGTCTTGTACTAAAGCTCCGGTGTTTGAAAAGCGAGATATCTGGAACTTATTGGAAACATCTCACTAGGAATGTTTCCTATACTCAAAGAGGTCATATCCTCGGTGAAGAAGGATGGAAACCAAATTAGCGTGGAAACAAAAAAGAGAATTTTGGAAGCCCCGGGGGTTGGGTATGGGTATGGCGAAAAGTTGCAGTAGGAAGGGATGTCGTAAGGACGGTGATAAATTGTGGGAGGGAGTGGAAGGAAGGACTTCACACGGGACTCCTTCTGATATATATGCCTAGATGGCATATGTGTTTCCACCTTGGTTGGAAATGACAACTAAACGGGGCCCAAGCCATAGCAGATAACTTGAAGGATAAGAAGTTGCACTGTCATCCGCACTGTCACATCAACCTCTCGGCCAAGTTGGTCTCGGGTCGGAATGTTTGGCGAGGCCCAGTCAATTCTTGAGACGCATGGAAGAAATGGAAGATAGGAAGATTGGGCGAAGAAGCTTGTGAGATTAAAAAAAAAAAAATTGTTCTATGGAAAGCAAGATAGTCGAAGCTTCTTGGAATTTTAAATTTATTCGAACCTAATTCGGGAGTATTTCTTGTTCAGGGTTTTCGAGGAACAAAAGGGATAGATCAGTTTAAACTGAAAGAGTTTCTGTGTGTGCACAGACTTAATGACGGAGCAACTGATTATGCAGTGACCGACGGCAGAAGGGCATAAAATGAAAATAAAAATACTAATTATTTAGAGGAAGGTTATTCACAAATGACAAATGATAAGGTAAGCGGCCACTGGGAAGGAGGTGAACAATCCTCGGACATGTTTTCCTGTGTCAATGCTAGGTCAGGGATTTCCAAACGGCGAACGCAGCTTCTCATGCGGAGGAGTGGGTGAAGTAGGAATTGAATTTGGAGTAAGTGCGCAGTATGCGTCGCAGGTTCGTTCCGTTCCGTTTACAGTATTACTTACACTTATGCTTATTTGATCGTCTCCTAACAGTGGACGCTCGCCGAAGATAAAAGAAAACCCATACCAGATTACTCTAATTTACTTGCCAAATACATGTATTCAAGTTTTCAAGGTTCAAGGTTTGAATTTAAACTTCTGTACAAAATGACCATGATAGAGGGTCAACGCCAGAGACACATGGTCGATTGACAAAAACCCCATTATTCCATTCATTTCCAATTCATGTTCCATAGTACACCAATATTATTTTGAAAAATTTGCTGTTTACTGGCACCTGGTTTTCGTTTCACAATTTAATTATTTTGCTAAATAGAACATGCAAAGTAGATGGCGTTCCAACCAAATGACATTGCCTACCAAAATAAAAGAAGAAGCTGATTTAAAATCACAAAGCAGAATCGGAATGCTCAGATTCGGACTCAATGTTTGTGCCAGCTGACAACCCCGAAAGAGTTAAGTAGATTCCTGAAGGTTGCCAAGGAGCACCGTGAACGTTTTATTGTAGGTGGAATTATTTTTAGTAGTACAAATTGTTAGGCGAGTGCTGAATATTCGAATATTGGTGTGGTATAAGCAGACTACTTATTTATTTTTTACATTTTTGTCTTTTTTGGGATCATATTCATTCATTGTATGCATAACTCGCTATCGTATCCTATTTTGAGTTTAAGATGGGGCTTGACACTCACCTAAGGCTCCAGTTTCCCCGTTGGTTTCAACCGTAAACAACGCTGGGTGTCCCACAACCCCTCCTTCAAGTCCTGGGCCGAAGGCGTAGATTCTCGACTCCTTATATGGTCCGACGTTCACTTCAAACGGAGACCTCGGGATCTCCTGACCTCCATACTGCACGGCCACGACGTAGCGTCCCTCCTTCTTGGGCATGTAGGCCGCTTCGTACGTTGTCGCGTCAATACGACGGACTTTGACGGGCTCAGCGACTCCCCCGGGTCCAATTATTTTGATATCCAGGTTACCTTCGCCAGCGCCTTCGGTGTAGATCTTGAAGTCGGCAGTGTCCTTGACGCGGACGCCGGTGGGTTGCAGGCCACGACCCCAGGCACGAACCCGACGTGCATCGGAAACTGAAAGTAGGTAAACGGTGTCAAATTTCTCTGTGAAACCACCTTAATTGCGAGAAACAAGAGGGAGAACGGCTCCTGGCGAGTTCATCACGACGAGTAGCTTTCTTCTTCGAGAAAGCATGTGACATCATGCTCTCTTTATATGTGACTGATGTCAATCACATCCACGCGCAAGTGATTAACATCATGGTCAATCTGCGTCCTTTGCAGATACCATGGTATCTGATAACACGATCAAAGTAGTTTCTTCAGATTACTGAGTATCTGGCCAGTTACCGTGGTATCTGATTTCAGATACCATGGTCCCGACCGTAGTAACTGACCGTGGTATCTGAAACGTCATGTCACTTTCACCATTTGATAGAGAAATGCGTGAATTCGGCAATTGTCGTATTTACAAAATGACCGTACTATCAGATACCATGGTAACTTTAATATCCCTTAACCAACTCTTCACCAACTTCGGAAAAAGTCAATGCTATTACACGGGAACTACTAACGGTCGGCCATATTCTTCGTTTGCCAAATACCACAGCAGTAACGATCTTCCAAAATTTCAGCCTAACTTAAAACGGCTGGAGACGCCTAACAGGCGTACCCATGCAGTAGGTGGAAAGACGTCACTCACAATAGCGGCACTGACATCTCGGATGAACGGAATTAACGGAAGGGAACTAAATAGGAGAACGCGTAAAATCTCGCAATAAATCAGAAGAGGCAACCAATACATTCATTCGAGCGTTACTCTTTTGCACCAGGCTTGATTAAATATTTTAACTGTTCCTATAGCTACAGTATGTGATTTTGACCTGTTTTTTTTTATAGTTTTCATTTATGAATTCAGAGCCTTTATTTAAGCAAGGACATTTGACTATTTTATTTTAAATTTTAGTGTTATCGTTGACTGACCTGTCGTGTTGATTGATATATTTATTTATAATTGAAGTTATTTATGCTTGAAGTGCCTTTACTTGAATACTGACACATCCAAAGCTATGTTTACACATTTAAAGATATTACGGATTAAATCTTTATTAATTTATTAAAAAAGAAGAACAATGGACCGCCACCTTCGTGCTTTTAATCGTTCGTTTGGGCATGTCATGCGCGGCCATGCTCTAGAGCTCGTACCCAATCGATCGACTAAAAGAAGGATCAAAACTGCTAGAAGATCGAGTATTCCCAATATTCCAAATATTGCAACCAGTATAGCGGCCAAACACCATCGTTACCAAAATAGTTTTATACCAAAGATTGTTGAAATTTTAAATAAGTTTTGACCATTTGTACGTATTTTTAAATGTATATGTCATAACATTATATGTCAGTATATAATGTTATATACTGACAAATTTGTGCATGACAGTACTCACCAGTTTTGGTTTTGTTACCGTGAAAGTGTGAGCGAATAAACTAATGTTCTATTCTAAACGGAAAAGTAAGGCGAGTTCGAGCGATATTTTGGCCCCTACGGCGAGGGTGGCAAACCAAAGGGTGACGAATGTTTTTCTGGCTTGAACCTCCCTTGCCAAGAAGGGCTAAAATATCGCTCGAATAAAATCCGTTTAAAGTTTACCCGAAAATGGCTAGGATAGGACAATTTAGTTACCCATCACTTATTCACTTAAATTGGCTTGAAGACCCGCTGAAAATGCGTTACTTGGTTGTTCCGCTATTCAGGGATAATCGATTTTCAAATAGTGGAATTTCCGTGTGATTTGTGGTACCGCTAATTTGTTGTATGCCTTACAAGAAAGATTTATGTCTTTTTTTTGTTCAGGCACTAAGCAATCTTCATCAGTATCGCCACTGCCCACTGAAAAGCCTTGTTTATGTTTAGATAAAAATTTCCCGTGTCATAGTAGAATTTTCGCTGTGGGGACGGCCGCAGATATTCTGAACGTCATAACTAGAGCAGATAGTGGAAAATAATTTTAATCCCAACACAAACGCGGCTTTTCAGTGGGCAGTGGTGAGATTGGTGAAGATTGCTTAGTGCCTGAATACATAAAAAATCATATATCTATATCGTATAGCATACAACAAAAATACAAGCGCATAGAGTACCACAAATCACAAGGAAATATTTTCAAATCGATTATCCGTGAATAGCGGAACAACGAAGTAACGCATTTTCAGCGGGTCTTCAAGCCAATTTAAGTGAATAAGTGATTGGTAACTAGATTGTCCTATCCCAGCCCTTTTCGGTTAAACTTTAAGCAGTAGTATCCAGTAGCACCCCGTCTTGCTATAGTAGCATCCAGTCTTGCTAATAGTAGCATGCAGTAGAATGCAGTAACACGGTAGCCCCGAAATAGAAGCATGTAGTAGCATCAGTTCGTACTGCATGCTACTTTTTCGTACAACTTCACAATACTAATTTTGAGATAATTTTTCAACGGGACATATATCTATATCGTATAGCATACAACAAAAATACAAGCGCATAGAGTACCACAAATCACAAGGAAATATTTTCAAATCGATTATCCGTGAATAGCGGAACAACGAAGTAACGCATTTTCAGCGGGTCTTCAAGCCAATTTAAGTGAATAAGTGATTGGTAACTAGATTGTCCTATCCCAGCCCTTTTCGGTTAAACTTTAAGCAGTAGTATCCAGTAGCACCCCGTCTTGCTATAGTAGCATCCAGTCTTGCTAATAGTAGCATGCAGTAGAATGCAGTAACACGGTAGCCCCGAAATAGAAGCATGTAGTAGCATCAGTTCGTACTGCATGCTACTTTTTCGTACAACTTCACAATACTAATTTTGAGATAATTTTTCATCGGGACACTCCAGATCCCAAGCAAGCGACTAAAAGAAGGAAGGACGATGCATCGTTCCTATTGTTAGTAGCTTGCCTCCTGGTGAAGCATTCCTCTTTTTAGTATGCCGTTCCCTTTTTCAGTACGCGTTCCTCTTTTAGTACTCGTTCGGCCAGCACCATACCCTTCCGTTCCCTCTTTTACTCCATCGCCCATTGGAAGACGCTGACGACGCCCCGCTCGAGTTCTATACGCCGAAAGTTACCCCCCGATGGAGCCGTGAGTCAAAAGTAAGAAATGCTTTTTCGCCAGGGCAAAAAACAATTCGCAAAGGGAACCTGGGAAATTGCAATTTAAGCACTGCTAGCTGCACGAGGCGAAACGGCTCAATTTTCTTCACGCCTTGCGGGAGCCGGAACTAAACCATTTAGAGAATGGAAAGGCTGGTCTGGGGAAAGAAAATGTTCGTTTCCTCGCTTTTACTATTAATTTGCATGTGAATTAGGCAAAGCAAAATAAATTAGGCAGGATAGGACAAGATTTGCCTTCATTTATTATCACCCCTATTACCGATTTTTTTTTTTTTTTACTACCGTACGTTGAATCAAGAACAAATAATCTGATTTGCTCTTGGTTGAATGGATAAACCACGGATTTACAGCCGGCTTGGGCTAAAGGACTACGAAAGCAAAATAACAGTATGGAGTAGCGTCAAGACTTGAAAGACGTGACACACATTCGAATAGTAGCGACACTAGCACCACTAGCGATAGTGAACGTCCCTACTGAAACTCAATCGGCCGTGCATCAGTGCTGGCTCCAATAACTTCATATTCTGAACACATCAAAAAAAGATACAACCTCCCCTGTTTCCTCGATGTGTGCCGACCGCATCTTAGCTTTACTAGAAATTTCTAAACTCGCAAGTTTGTCTCGCTTTAAATACCGCAAATGTAGTGGCCGACGCCATGAGTATGGCCTGTTTGCGAAGCAAGGAAAGCATAGGTCTTGACGCTACTCTCTAGTGTTATTTTGCTCTGAAGACTACTTATTTAGATGAGTATAGAAGTATGAGAAGTATAATGGGTAAACGGTATATCTCGAAGTTTCAATCATTCCAGCAAATCTCTTCCCCCCCCCCCCCGTCATGTAACTTCGGCCCGACCTTAACCAATAAAGCGAAGTTTCATTAATTAATACAGAAGTGCCATAAAAAGAGTGGGAAGGTGAATGGCGTACTATAAACCCTACGAACCACATCATTTGAAACTCCTGAAACACAGGACTTTTTTTGTAGATCAGAAGACGTAAACCAAGTTAAAACTTGATTCGAAAATATTGCCCCCCCCCCCCCCGTTCTGCCTAACAAATCAATGTTCAATGTATGTGAGAGTGCAAAACGGATCCGTCAGTAGTGTTGTAAACGGTAAAATTGGTCACGGTAAAATTCGGTATTTTACGTATTTTACCGTAATTTTACGGACCCCCGTAAAATTGGTATTTTACCACTTTACCTAGTTTACGTATTCGGTACGTTATTTTACGTATTTTATTCGTATTTTACTGATAGTTTACACTCTCAGAAGCAGGTTCAAAAATTTTTTAGAAACATTTTACCTAATTTACTCATATTTTAATGACAATGTAATACTTCTTGCCACACAGAATAAACCAGGGAATCAAGGGACCAGGGAGGCACCAGGAAAGTTTCAAAACGTCTTCAGATTTTCAAAGGAATGAGAGGTGAATGATACGGAAAGCGAATATATTGCTAATTTGGGTGGGTCTGCCGTGATAGGTTTTATCGACAAGGGCTATATTGTTGATTATTTCAGCTGTGAGTTAGTGCTACTATGCCTACGCAGGCATGGCTGTAAAGCCCGGTTGTGTTTTAACTTATCCAGCGATAAGAAAATTATGCGGGAAAATTTTGCAAAATACACCTTATGCTACTTTCGTCGTGCTATTACCGAAGCCATGGACGCAATGAATTATATGAGCAACTGGTCGAAGGGATTCCCGACTCCATAGCACTTAGTAGTTAATTATTTCAGAAGTGCAGGAAAAGTGACTTTCCGCGTGCTTTTCCCTTAAAATCTCTACAGATCAATCGCACCAGCTTCAAATAAATTTGGAAAATGTGTCAAATTCTTTTAGCCACTCTGAAATACCAATCTCACCATATATTCTCCGTGAAATACTTATTTTACCAAATTTACCTATTTTACCTTATTTTACCAATTTTACCAATTTTACTTACCGACTTTTTATTTTACGGTAATTTTACAACACTATCTGTCAGCTGAATTTTATTAGAGCTATATTTCGACCCTTCTTGGCAAGGGTCCTTTTCAGGCTCAAGCCTACTCCGGAAGCTCAGTTTCCAGCTTGAGCCCGAAGAGGACCATTACCAAGAAGGGCCGAAATATAGCTCTAGTGAAATTCAGCTGACGGATCCGTTTTGCACTGTCAAATTTGATTCGCAGTCAGCTTAGTCTGAAGGAATATTTAATATTCGATTTCCTCGCCCAAAGAGTTTCCACTTATTGGGGTCACCATTAATGCCAGTCAAGATTTCACACATGACACGTTCTTGGCCTATATAGAAACCAAGCAAGAACAGAGATAAAAACGAAAGGAGAAACTGAAAAGAGTCGCAAGGATGAACTTATTACTTGCGGATCGTAGATATTACACAGTCAGAAGTTTCACAACAGATAACACAAGGATGCGCAGTTTCAACAGATAACACTTGGGATGTTATCTGTTATGAGTTTGGAAACGTTGGGCATTAAATGTTATGCATAACAAATTAACAAGCATTGCCAAGAAGAGCCGAAAAACCATCTGCTGACTTTCCCATATCATTTCGGCGGTGTTTCGGCTTTTCTTGTATGCAAAACGTTTTAATGCGTAACATTTGAAAAACATAACAGCTAACATCCTACGTGTTATCTGTTAAAACCTCGCATCCTTGTGTTATCTGTTATGAAAATTCTGACAGTATGGGCCTACGCTGCTAATTATTCAGTGATGGTTTATTATGCTCATGGACAAAAATTAATAATCCCGGCGTTACCAAACCGCATCCAGGTGGTCAGCAAAGGGGTTAAACACTTGCGCGCAGCAACATGAAGAATTTATGGATGTGCTGTTTTCTCGGATTATACTATTTCTGCTTAAAGCTAACTCTTCTCTGCGTTTTGTTACGTTTTTATTATTTTGCGTAATTTTATTGCGTTTTTGTTACGTTTTGTTACGTTTTTGTTCGTTTATCTACGAGCTTTTCATTCCACGAAAATACCATAAACACTGACTCAACTGCAAACACGTTCACATCCTTCAGGTTGCTACTTGCGAGTGAGTAACCCCTTTGCTCGCACCTTGAATACAGTCGGCGACGGAGGGAATAATTAGCAATGTCAATCAGGAAATTTGAATATTAGCCTGTAATAAGTCCACCCTTGCGGATACTTGGAATATCTCCTTTCATTTTTGTTTCTGTTCTTGCTCGTAATGTGTTATTATGGAAGAGAGAACGTTTCATGCCTAAAACCTGGGCTGGCATCGATGAGAGGGTAAGTTTATAATAATAATACAAAGCAGCAGATTAGGCTTTCGTCTAAAATAACTCTGAGAAATTTAGAGCAATCGCATTGATCAGAGTTAAAAATTCCTTTCTATAATCAGGGACCCATAAATTTCCTGTAATGACTCGCCATTCAGGGGGCTTGTCATTTCCTATGCTCCTATGTTGCTATGTTGCCCGAGCCTCACCTAGTTTCCAAAACCTCCACTTGGGTCAAATTGGCGTTCTTGCTCAGACAGAGCCAATCCCGGGCCTCCTTGAACGCGAGACCAAAGAGACTCCTCCCTCAATGCAATATTTTATCCCCTTGGGTATTTCTCGAACTATCTGACGCTCGGTCAAGAGCGCATCAGAAATCTCTTCTTGACAAGCCCCCTGAATGGCGAGTCATTACAGGAAATTTATGGGTCCCTGCTATAATGAACTTGAAACTATTGTTCGGTATAAGACTGTTTCCAAAATTCTGCTAGGTGATTTGCGATTTCAATATTATATCGAGCAGAAGCTAAATTTGGAGTAGGATTAATAGCCTACGTCCTGGTTCTGATACGGACTTTAGACACACTGGAATCAGTGCTCTGTTTTACGTGCTATTGACATTTTCCCAGTCTGAAATTTGTTTGTATTTTCCAGTGATATCAGTTTTGCATAAAAACCGACGACCGCAGCTTCCTAGGAAAAAGACGCTGCGGTATTAACGGAAACCAAAAAACCGCAAAACTTCCTCTGCCATTTTATTAACGTGCAAAAAAAAACAGATAATGCAAAAACCTTTGTTTCTAGGGAAAAACATGCATCTGGTCACTATCCGCGAAATTTTAATACACCACTCAGTGTTTTTTTTTTGCTACAAAAAAATGCCCAAGTCTCCAACTGTCAGTTTCTGAAGGGCTATATGGCAGGCCTGTGCAGATTTTGGGAAATTTTACGGCCCTTTATGCATATAGCATTACCACCCGTCGGCTCCACTCGTGCTCAACCCTTCTTACAAATTACCTCAACAATCAATAAAATTTCACTTTGAGGTTTCGTCCGCTTCCTTGTTTAATTTTTGTATTTTGTTGTTAGCGTTGTTAATGTAAAATTATTTAGATGTTCTTACATATTATTTTGTATTTATTTATTTTCTTTTCGTTGCCTAGTATTTTGCTTTTGCTATTGAGGCAATTTTTCACTATTATTTTGCTTTTGCTATTAGTTATTTTGCTTTTGCCATTAAACCTTATACCTACGTATCGCCGTCTTTTTTGAGGAGTGAGCGGTTAAGCCTTTCGCAGGATTCAACTGTCATTCCTGTCAAGAACCCCACTTGAGATTTAGTATACCCCGCACTCGAAGATCTGCTCGTCAGGTTAGGCTCAAAGTAAGCTAAAGTCCGAGCTAAAGTCTCCAAAGGGATTACAATGATGATAACAAAAAATAAAAACAAACCAGGTGAGACTTTCACGCCGAAGGGGCTTCCAGGGATTGGCTTTCCAGCGAAGAACACATTCACTGAGTGTAAACCAAGCTGCTGAGACACATATTCACACCTCCACACATCTGGGCTGATTGGGCGGAGTTTGACCTGATTCGATCGCTGTCCGGCGGCATCGAGAACGGCAACTTCTGGTGTTCCTTTGCCAGCCTCTAAAAAACAAAACAAAAATTAGTTATTTACGAAACAATCAATCAATCACATTTATTGTTTATTTCTTTTTATTTTGTATTTCTTTTATTCTTTTATTGTTATTTCTTTTTCTTGTATTTTGTGTTATTTGCAGTTTCTTTTTTCTCCTTGTACTCCACTTTTTCCCTTTGTAAGTGGGTAAGAAATAAATTATTATTATTATTATTTTTGTCAAATAGCTCCAAATAAATTACAAAACATAGATGGCACTTTATACAAGGGACTTGTACCTTGACCAAAAAAACACAAAAAGTTCCTATTCACAGTTCCCAATTCCCAAGACACAATCTGTTGAAAAGTCAGAAGTCACACTCTGTTCACAAGCCCCTCGGTAGCTCAAATGGTAAGAGCGCCTGCCTTGTAAGCAGAGGGTCGTGTGTTCAAATCCCGGCAGAGGTGCATTTTTGTCTTTCAGTCCACTACTTATAAATGCTACAAATAAGCTAAGAATAAGGAATAAAAAAATATTTACAAAAGACAAAAACAAAAGAAATATGTCACAGTTCACTGGCAAAACCAAGTCGAAGTGCGCAAAGACCTTACCTTAGCCTACCTTTGTTATTATTAATATTATCAAGAACTGTCACAATTGGCAATTGGCACATATGGCCCAAGCTGGCCGTTTAATAGATTAAATTATATAAATAAATAAATTCCGTAGAAAGTCCTACAATTTCCGCTACTTTCATCTCCTTCTGTGGATACAGAGACAATTCGGCGATGATTATTTTGAGCCATAAAATATGAAACTGGGTTAGATTAGAGATCTGGTGAAACTTTGCCAGAGTTCCTATAATATGTGTTTCCTTATTGAGCCGAAAGACCACACAGAAAAAAGGACCGACATACCAAAACAAAACAACCGGTTACACCTTCACAAGTCAAAACTATTTTGTACATACGAATAGCGCTGTCTATATATTATTACTGTAATTACTATAATTCTTTTAATCCTTAAAAACTGAAGAGTGACTATAAAATTGTAAACATTTCACGTATCGATCAATTCGCGTGCAGCTGCATCAATATACAACATCTGAAGACTAAAAATTAGATTATATTATATATTATATTATTATAATTTTTTTTTTTAAATAACACCTTTCAGAAGTTTATATTTGTTAAGTATTTCAAAAATCTCCCTTAAGAAATTAACATACACAAACACAATAATAAAGAAAAAAACAAAACGGCACCTGCAAAGCAGGGTCAGAGCATGAAAATAGGAATTTGCCTATTCGATGGGTTTATTGTGATCATTTGTAAGCAATACCATTGAAATAAGAATGATCATGAGCTCTTCGAAATCACGAGAATGTATCGTTTGGTAAAATGATGCTGCGCACTTTAAGGGCGCTAGAAATTCATCTGTAAGCAAAACCCTTGAGGCAAAAATGGTGATGGGTTCATGGACATGGAGATCATGAAAATGTATATTTTGCTCAAAAATTTTTGTACTTTAAGGAATTCACTTGTAAGCAAAACCCTTGACGCGAAAATGATCATTATGGGCCCTTGGCGATCATATATATATATATATCGTTTGGTCAAACGCATATTTTCTTTCACTTTGCGGTTAATACGCACACTTTAAGACAGCTAGAAATTCATTTGTAAGCAAAACCCTTAAGGCAAAAATGATCATGAGCTCCTGGTGATCATGAAAATTATATTTTGCTCAAAAGTATCTTTTGAGTTGCCTACTTTAAGGAATGGTCGGATTTGGGAAGTGACAACTTCTAAGCCAACCTTGTCGAGTCTCTTATTTGCCAGCCAAGTTTAATTGTCCTAGCACATCTAGAAGTACCCTAACTCGCAATCAAGGAAAGAAGGAATTGCGATCGGTATATGGCACTTGAGCCGGAGGCTGCAAGTGCCATACAAACTAAACACTCCACAATATCGTTTCCAAAAACAAACAAAACCAAAGAAAAATAAAAAAATATAGAACGTATTTTGGGCAAAGCTGAGAACGACTCAAGTCAATTATTTGAACTGTAACTAAATTAGCGGAATTATGTATACATTTATATAAAATATATTTGAAACTTCCACAACAAGGTTTTAGCTCGTGAATTTCAGAAGACCGAGAAGTAAAACCAAACCACCCCCAACAAATGTAGCTTATCCTTTAACTGAGAAAGCGGCTGACCGCTTTCGCCAAAAACGAAATCCCGCAATTTTTTTTTTAATCTTTCGGGACCTCTATCAGAACACCTAACCACGCCAACGCGCAGTTACCTTATTTTCTTTTCTGCTTAGCTCTTTTATTGATTCAGGTCAACTTTGCCTCCTCCCAATGATGTTCACTTCTGTGCTACTGACAAACCCTACCTTGGGATTACCCCCGGGGGGCCCATGTCCCAACTTTTCTACCTCCCGTAAAGCTAAAATTCTGACTTTACGACATCCTACGGCGAAACGGCAGGGGAACATTGATACTTCGAAGGCAGCGAAACGTCCAGCGAGAAAACAATCCCCTACAGTCCTGGATATACCAAGAGCTTTGATATCTGTATTTATTGTCGGAGATAAAATCAGATAGCTGGATTGAAATTCTACGGTTGATTTGGTTCGCCTTCTTTTTATCAGTCAGATAGCATTTTTTATGACGAGCCCAGTCGGGTTATTTTTATATTTAGAGACTTTATTTAAATGGCGAAAAAGGAAGCAGATATGCTGTGCAGGGGTCCCGTCAGTTCGCCCAACTTTTCACCCATACCTCAGTTAAGCTGGAAAATGTGTGACTATGCCTACATTTCCCGACAGTTCGCCCACACGTCAGCTCAACCACGAAAATCCGTCATTACTACGCCTACATTTCCCGACAGTTCGCCCACACGTCAGCTCACCCACGAAAATTCGTTCCACATTTTCCGACAGTTAGCGAATGCGACCCGCTGTGAAATGTCGTTTTAGATAAATCATCATCATCAAGGTCTGCTTTTCTCGCCAATACGCCTTTCATAAAATTCCTTCCAGATTAGTCATTTTCAGCTAGATGCGCTAGCATAAAGTAAACAAAGACACGTTACTTCTTTGTTTATGTTTCACCAGGTTTGTTTGACTGTTTTCAATTCCTCTTAAGCCTAGCCATATTTAAAACTGTTCCCTCTGCCTCTATATGTGCTCCAGAATGGCTGTACCTAACTCCGTTCTGTCAAACTTCATCAAGTTTGTCAATTCTGGCTTCCGACTTCAATGATGACTGATGGTTGACTTTTCCACGGGACTAAACGCGCGACTCAGTATGAACGAAACCTAATAGATTATTAGCCCCCTCGGGATTTTTTGCAATAAATATCATGTCATATCGTATCATATTCCGTCCGTGGCCGAATGGTTAGCGCGTCGAACTCGCAAGGGAAGGGTCCCTTGTTCGAGTCTCGGTCGTGCCTACTGTTTGGTTTCGAGCGGGGGTTAGTGGCGTAACTTTTTTTTTTTTTTTTTTTTACAAACCCACTATAAAAACACAAAGGAAGAAGTGGAGTATATAAGAAAGAAGAAAAAGTAAGACACTAGAATTCACTTAAAACACTATTCACAAAAAAGAGGCACAAGGCGCGACTTACGCAACGCTGATTTACGCTTAGCACGGAGCTCAATACTATCTAAATGACGGAAAGGATCGTGGACATGGAAATTCTGAACTATTTTTGAATTACTATGCCTAGAAGGAAGATAAAGGAAATATTTACAAAACTTAAAGTAATTTTTTCTAAGACGCGACACATCTCTTCCTGTGAGGAGGAGGAGTACTCCCGACAAACAAGTAACATGGGGCGCGACACAAGACGAGAAGATCTTCCCAAGATCTTTCCGGCAAAATCTACCCCGATTTGGTACAATCGAACCATAACTAGACCGGAAACTTTCCACTATTTGACAGCATATTGCCTCTCTTGTCTGGCGTAACGTACAAGCGAACCGTGCTCCCAGATACATAAATGAATCAACGCAAGAAATAGCAGAAGTACCGATAGAAACAGAAACTGGGTAACTGCAATTAAACGCTAAAAATTCACACTTCGAACTATTAATTCGCAGACCAGTACTAGAAAAACCCTGCAGGAGCCTATCAAGATTCGATTGAAGAGCTTCGCGTGTTCTACTAATCAGCAACACATCGTCAGCGTACGCGAGATACGTTATTTAAACACCGTTAAGAAACGAGGTGGGCAAAAGGCCATCAAGAACACCAGCGATTGCCGACTTAAATATACTAGGCGATAGCACGCTCCCTTGGCGGACCCCACTTTTTATATGAATCGGAGCACTCAGCCTCGAATCCCATTTAGCAAAAACAACAGAATTGCGGTACCAATAAAGTAATGTCGCACAGATACTTTTATTAATTCCCGCTTTAATCAAAGAAGCAACTGCTTGATAATGATTCACAGAATCGAAAGCCTTCGAAATGTCAATTGTACAAAGGAACACTGAATCATTCTTAGATTGCGCGTCAACAAGGATCTTAGACAGGATTCGATGTGCATGCTGACAACCCAGGCCCTTCGAGAAACCGATTTGATTTGCACCACAATCTTCAACAGTAGTGATGGGCAATATTACATACTCGAACACTTTGCTCACATTACAAGCAAATACAAGGCAAAGTTCTCCCGCTTAGAGTTTGGGAAGTTAGTATATCGAAAGCTAGTTTTCACCTTTGTCTGCTGAGTATCTCTGTAAGACAAGGCAAAGTTCACCCAGCTTCAAATGGGTAGGCTACCTGGAGAAATCCGGGGAAGGTGACAGGAAGGGTATAATGGGGGGTTGGGGGCCAGCCATCCTGTGCGAAAGCACAGGATGGCTGGCCCCCAACCCCCCATTGCACTTCCTGGCTGAGGGACGAGAATCGGAGATCAGCACCGCCGGCTTGGCCTGTAAAGGCTGATAGCTGACACCTTTACCTTTTACCTTTTTACATATTCCCCTTCAAATAACTTATATACCAAGATCTAAAGTGTGACTGTTATTGTTTGTCTAACGCACCAAGCGGCAAGTCGTCATTGGATTTTATGAAGGGCGTACTAACTAACGTAACCAACTTTTTAGAAAACAATCTTTATTGATATTTAATGACTCTGTTTAACACAGAATATAGAAGAGTTGGGTTTGCTGCGTTATTCTATTTACCCTTATTTTCTTTCTTTCTTATATTTACTTTCTTTATTATTTAAAAAGCCCAGAAAAATGAAAATAAAGACTGTCATAACGCTAGTAAAAGTGAAGAGCTGAGCGCACAAAGGTGATAACTCGCCTTTTTTGGCAAATTGAGTTAAGAGCACCATCTGGTACACATTTTGGGCTCTTTCTCCCTGTGCTAGAATCTCCGCCAGATCACACCCTACTGAGATACTCAGCGGACAAAGGTGAAAACTAGCTTTCGATATACTAACTTCCCAAACTCTAAGCGGGATTATCTCGAGTTATCACCTTTGTGCGCTCAACTCTTCAATTATGTTTTAATTCACAAACAACAATCGAAATTTCTTCAAAAGCCTTGCGCTCTGGCAATAGCTGTGTGCAAGGCGACGATTTTTGGTGGGGGGGAGGGGGGAGAAGCTACTGCGATATTAGTACGATTACATTGCAAGGCAGGTGCCACAAAACAGTTGGGTCGGCACTATGTCATCAAAATAACGAGACTGCTAACAAGTATAATGCTTTGTTAATTTTCACTCGCCAATCTACATAGGATGTATGTCTTTTTACTTGAGAGGTTTCTCTCGTCTGTCTAACTTTTCCTTCACCCTTCTCCTCGTGTCTTCCAATTATTATCTCATTTTGGCTTGCATGCTTTCTGACTTCTGTCATTACCAATCAAGAACCCATAAAGAACAAGAGGAATGGACGGACCAAAATTATCCAAGCACAAAATGGTAATGAGTATTCTCAGGAACAGGGGAGAGACGTCGCAATGTGGTTGGTCTCTGGACTTTCTCCCAGTCAGAAAATAAGCGGGGGGGGGAGACGGTAGTCGTAATCAGGCTAGCCGTTGAAACTAAAAATCCGGCAATGTCCTCAATTATATGGTTTGAAAGATGCGGGAATGGCAGTTCCAGGAAACATATTGTGGCTCGGTTGGGGTTTGAAGAGCTGTCTCTGCGGTCGTTTATGTGGCTGTGTGGTTCTGCGACCAACAAGGTTTTTGTGGCTCACGTTGTGAGTCGATTTAATAAACAGCTGTCGAGATGTTTTACAATGAGCGTCTACTTGCCGTAGTTACTACGTATGACGTCACGAATTTTGGCTTCTTGGCGTCAAGGCTGGAATGCGTTTTTCTTATCATTCCACAGGGTAATCCAGCCAATCACGTTATAGCGATCCGTAGTTACCACGCTCCCAAGCATGGTAAGCAAATCTATTAGTTACTATTTCAGGAAGGCTGGAACGGTCAGCGTAGTAACTTCTCGTGATTTTGAAACGGAAATAGTAATTTATAGTTATTATCGTTAGAAGGTTGGAACACGCTCAATGTGTGTGGGTCGAATCTGGTGGGGAACTGAAATTTATCGGCAAATAAAACTCCAAACAATAAAATTAGAAACCTGATCAAGCAGATATATATAAAACTGGTGAACTTGTAGTGGATAATGGCAAGGACGTAAACCTTAAAGGACCCCTCTTGCTTATCCTGATTTTTATAATATATCGAGCTCCCATACAGAATTATAAGCTTCTAAAATCCCCACCTTTCTCCATTGTTTCTTTTTGTACCTATGAAATTTTAGCGCTTTTTTGGCCTTGCCGAGTTTTGCCCGTCACACAACGAAACGTTTGCCGGGATCATCAACGTCTGCTGACAACTCTTTCACACATAAGGATCTGAGAAGCTTTTGTTTATTACTTCTTTTATTTGCTTAGTTTTCACACTTTTAACCACGGCGCGATCAGTTTTCAAACGTTTTGCGCCCAGCCGCCGCGTCGGAGAGCAGGAAGGCTGGACATGGTCGACAGGCGCTAACAAGAAAATCGCTAATTTCAGATGGAAAGTAATGGTATTTTCGAAAATGTTTTTTTCTGATCCATTCATAGGGAAAAGATCATTTGTAGTAAGAGTTGTGCTTTAAGTTCCACTGATTAAGATTTTTCTGAAGTTTCTTTTTATTTCAGGCATTTAAAATTACCGCCAAAACAAAGACAAAACGGCGTTTCCGCGAGTTTAAAGTTGTGGGTGTGGTAGCACACACTTGTGGGTGTGGTAGCATGTAGCACACACTTGTGGGTGTGGTAGAATGTAGCACACACTTGTGTGTGTGTAGCACACACTTCTGTTTCCGTCACAAACACCAAAAAGGTTTGGCACCCAAATATGCCACGGAAAACGACTTAAATCCAAGACGGCGGGTCTCTTATGTTGGTTTGGCCCTTGATCGGGACTTACTTATGAAAGAATGACTTCAAACTTCGTTTTGCTTCTATTCCTCAGTGCTAGTTACTTTAAAGAAGTTAAATCGACAGGATTATCGCGTTTCCTGGATCACCACCATTCAAGTCGCTAGTTAAAACCAGGACTCGGTGCGACCAAGAACAAATAATTCAATTTTTAGTTTAGTTTATTCATTAAAAATCTTGAAACGGCGATAAGCCGACTGGTTGATTTTACGTCAACAATGTATACACTGAAACTGTAATATTTGGAACTGAATAACATGTAGCCTATCGAGCTAAATCACACCATGGCCTATAACTGGCCATTTGTCTGTCAAGTCACATAACTTGTCAATAAAATTACAGTTATTAATATCGCTTAAATCTTAGTGTCGAAATTCATATTATTTACAATTAACAAAATTACGCTAAAATAACCAAACTATAAATGACCTTAAATTCTAAGGGAAGATATTAGGAATCAACTGTAAATCCATTGTTAAAAAACTTGACGAAAGAAGGGACAAAACTATTTAGGTACCGGGTGTGGGAACATGCAACCGGTTGTAGCCTTGGCACTGGCTGAGCCACTGATCGCGGAAGTCGGATACGTGTCGTCTCGTAATCTGGTGGCAGGATTTTTCTTAGGATTGGATTGGCCAGAATACTTGTACCAAACTTGAGGGATATGTTGAGGCGGCGGGTTGCCAGAGTTTCTAATCTGAAATCACTGAGTAGGGAGGAATAGGGAACTTTCGGAGATTTAGACACAATTAGAAGGGCTCTATACTGGATCTTCTCAAGCCGGTCCGACTGCTCCTGTGTAAGTCCGAAATGCCACACAGGGCTGCAGTACTCTAGGGAAGATCGTATGAATGAAAAGTAAACATGAAGAAGGTGTTTAGGTGGTACTCCATGGCGGGATAAAAGTTTCAGGGACGCTATGGCCATATTCGCCCTTTTGAGCATAGCCTCAATTTGCTTATCCCATCTTAGGTCTGATGTAAGGTATACTCCAAGGAGTTTTATCTCTTTTACCCGGCAGGAATCCGGAAGTTCTGGGAAGAAGGAAGGGCTGCTTTTGAGGAATGAAATGGTCAGAACAACTGACTTCTCGAGGTTGACTATCATTTTATCAATTGCTGCTTCCTCACAGATGTCACTCATCAGTGCTGCTGCACTACTTCGAATGTTTTTGTAGCAGCATTCAGTGACGGACAGGTCGTCTACGTATTTCCAGCGATCTGGTATGGTATTTGCCAGATCGTTTATCATTACTAGGAACAATAGTGGACCCAGCAGAGTTCCTTGCGGAACCCCGCAAAATATGGGTAAAGGGTCTGAGTAACACGATTTATACTTGGTACGTTGGGTTCTATCTGATAGGAAATTAGCAACTATTCTTACAAGGAAAGGTTGAACATTAAAGTTTGCAAGAAGTTTTTTCAGGAGAACACTATGACAAATAAGGTCAAATGCCTTTTTCAAATCTATCGCTATCAGATTGACCCAACGTTCCGGCTCATCAAGGTGACTGAGAATTTTATCCAATAAACTGATCAGATAGTGTGAAGTTGAGGTGTGTGGCATGTTACCGTATTGTCCGGGATCAATGCTTTCCAGAATGTGATGTTTCAGCCAAGTGCAAAGAAAACTTTCATACACTTTACTGAAGATCGGGGTCATTGTTATAGGCCGAACCCCTGAGAAGTCATTCGGCGAGTCCTTCTTTGGAATTGGTGTGATGAATCCATTCTTCCACACGGACGGATATTCGCCTGTTTTGGTTATCTGGTTGAAGATGTCAGCTAAAGGTGAACTCAAGTAATCAGGGAAAGCTTTTATCAAGTCGACTGGAATGTCAACTGGAGTGATACTTGTTCGCTTTAGTTTCTCCAGCTTTGTTCTGACTTCTGTCTTTGATATCTCGGGAAAACCATTGAATGTGGGAGGAGGAGCGGGGATTTCCTCCTTGGGTAGAGGTGGGAGTGACTGAACGATGTGTGCTAAATGGGCGTTTAAGTTGTTAGCTGTGACAGCCGCATCTTCATCCAAGTTAAAATCAAGTCCCACTTCGGTCTTGCCAATCATCTGTTTGATATTGCTGTACCATTGGCTAGCCTTGGCTTTCAAAAGGTGTCCGACTTTGTTTTCATAGTGACGCGTTGCGGCTCGGCGAGTCATTTTCCTTATACGATTTTTTAAAATGTTGGCTTGATGTCGCTTGCCTTGACTGAAAAGACGTCTTTTTTCGTATATCAAGTCTTTGATAGGCTTCGTGATGTAAGGTCTGTCCGACGAAAAAAATTTCCTGGTTTTCTCCGGGAAGCAGGTCTGATATTTCTGAAGCAGTTCAGCCTGAAAAAGACTAGCCTTCTCGCTAGGGCTAGCAGTAGCGTACACCCCATCCCATTTTTCTTTACTGAGCCAGTCTCCAAATTGTAACAATCCTTCGTCTGTGAGTGGTCTACTTGTTTTATGCGTTGTTGTGTATTCTATTCTAGTAGAAGCCTTGGGGTACAGTTCAAGGGTATAATGGTAGCTACCGCCTAGAGGAGGCCCCGTAACAGGTTCTCTGTAAAACTCCTCCATGTTTGTTGAAATACGATCAAGGGAAGTACCGCCTTTGGTTGTAGGGATTTTAACAAGCTGCTTTAGTGAAAATCCCCTGTTCAAACTGTCGAGGCGTAGTTCATTGGCGTCTCCAATCATGAATATTCCACAGCTAGGATGTTTACTTGTCACAAAATCTGCACTAATTTGAAGTTTTTCAAGGAAAGATGCTCTATTTGTAGCACTCTGTCCAGGGGAATAGTAGTAAGCACAAATGGCTATACCAGTGTATTTTCGTGGAAGGCGCTTTGGCTGCAGAAATATCCACAGGATTTCATCATTACTGTCTAGGCATGGAATGTCCATTTTGGTTGCCCTGATTTTTTCATGTGTGTATATTAGTAGACCGCCACCTTTTTTTCCTAGTGGATGGTCATCGGGTCGTAATTTTATAAAGCTGTTGTAGTGTGAAATCTTCGTAAGGTCGGGGTTTTGGCGGTGGACTTCAGAAACTACAATAATCGAAGCTTTTGTGATACCAGATAAACTCTCCAGTTCAGCTACCTTATCAGTATTGAGGCTTTCAGCGTTGCTATACAAAAATGTGGGAAACGAAAATTCACTAGAAGGATGACAGAACCTCCGTCTCCCTATCTCTGTAATATGACTATGCGGAATCGAATATTTCCCCATACCCTGTCCGCTACGAACGAGCGGAGGTTAGAAGTTTCGCGCCACATCACGTTTCGTTACCTCTACAAATAGCTAAATCGCTGTGAACCCGCTGTGAGGAAAAATAGGAGTCAAAGCTGATTCTATGGAGGCGCTCCAGAGCGGGTCAGTGTGCGGAGTACGCCCCCTGCCAGCATCCTTCAATATTTTTTCTGCGATAAGCAATGGCGAAGACGGAAGATGAATAAACGGGTATCAACATCAGCTCAAAGCTAGAGTAAATACCTCTAGGTCCGCTCAGTTTTGTCGGGGTATTCGTAGTCGCTGCATGGGACTAAAGATAGAAGTTCTACCAGATTATTTGTTCATGCTGCGACCTTGAGTTGATCTAAAGGCTGTGATTCAGAACGTCAGGGCAGGTCACATTAGCCAAAAGTGTGTGTACACATCTACAACGCAAGAACAGCAAATTGTTTTCGTTTGAAAACTCCCACAGCCAGTAAATTAAGCTGAAGGGATTGGCAACCTGATTACCTATAAGAAAAGACAGCAGAACAAAATACAACTGCGATTATTCCCTTTTTTCTTGCGAGATTTTTAGTCCGGATATCCGGTAACGGCGCATTTTGACAAATAACTGAATTCATTCGTCCAATCATTCACTGGTTCTGCAGACTAAAAATAGTGCTGGCGCGTGTTTCCGACTGCGCAACGCGGCCTTATCCAACTTTTTTTTTTCAGTTTCAGTTTGTCATATTTAACAGTTTCTTTATAATCATTACTCCACTATATCTAACTTGTACAGTGTAACTTGTATTATTAGTATAAAGGGAGAGTAGCAAACAATCAGTTGGCACTGTCACAACTTTAGACAACAGACGACATCCGGAGAAGCCAAACAAAACTTGATAATTGGCAATCACGTCAGTTTCCGCCAAGTTATACTTCTTTGTTTGGCGAGAAGACTTATGGCAAAATCTTTGTCGATATCTGCCGAAATGTAGATAGGCCTATTTTAGTTTGAAATCTCGAAGTTTAAATATTATTTTCACTGTAGCTGTAGTTTTCATAGGAGTGGGAATACTTATTTTTATTTAACCAGAAATTTGTTTTCCACTAAAGCAAAAAAGTAAAAGTAAAAATTGCACAAACTCGTGTATGAAAGCAAGAATTATGCGCAATTGTAATTGTTAACATAAAGTACTAAGAATAAGTGTGGCAAAAATGATATTTATTAATGGAATTGAACTAGAATGGAGACTGAATTTTGAAAGAAGTAGAAGAAATATTTACTAATACCTACTGTTTGTTTTAGTGTTTTTATCCGAAAGTGGAGGTTAAAGGCATATTCTGGCCGTTCGTCGAGGACTCCACTTGAGGATTTCCCGCGTGTGTGTTTGTCCCGGGGAATTTTCGACAAAATTACCGCAAAAAAAGACAAAACAGCGTTTCCGCTAGTTTAAACTTGTCGCTCGACTGTGTGACACGCAATCCTGTTTCCGTGAAGAGCAGGCAGAAATGTATGGCACACAAATGGGCCGCGGAAAAAACGCCAATGAAAAAGCAGATGACGTATCGCTGAAGACACTGTGTTCAAGTTCCATTTATTTACTTCCAGCTTAATGGGCTGGAGCAAATCTACACTTTTAGCACTCCAGCACAAATTTTGTATTGATTAAAGCAGACGGAGGAGGATGACTAAATGGCCGGGAAATGATTAATTCATCATTCATTAATTCAAAACTTAGTGGGAAGAAGGACACGGAGTTTTCCCAAGACAGATGATCTTTTACACTAGCTGAAGTTTCCGAGAAATCGAATTTCCGGAGTTTGATCTTTCAGCTTTTTCCATCCTACGATTTTTGGGGGATGACGGAGAAATAAGGAAAGCTAGGAGATGAATCGAGCCTATAGATTTTTAATTTGATTTCCTTCAGATATTCTTGCCATCTTTCACCCTCTCTCAGCCCACGTTTGAGCCTATGGAATTTATAAGCTGATAATTCCTAGGAATGCCCATGCCATATGTGGACATGAGATAAATACTCCAAGAGCCAAAGCCGACTGGGAAACATATATACAAACAATGGATAAAACGGATTCTTTGGCAGCGATATTTCGGCCCTTCTTGGCAAGGGTCCTCGTGAGGTCGAGCGTCAGGGACGGCGTTGGGTAATGGAAGAATCGAACCTACTTGCAATGCCGACAGATCGCTGCCAAAGCATCGTAGCTCACGTATTTTAGGTGTGACTTTCAACTCAAAGATGTCATGGTCGGATCATGTACATAATATTATTAAGAAGGCGAATATAGCACTAAGGAATCTAGTGACTACAAAGCGTTTTGGTTTTAGTCGTCCTTCACTTTTAAATTTTTACAAATTGTATATATTAAGTATTTTAGAATATGCTTGTCCTGTGTGGCATCCAGGGTTGAGTAAGGAACAAAGCAATGACCTCGAGAATGTGCAGAAGCGGGCTGTTCGTGTGATATTTGGCCATGAGTACACACATTATGAAGAAGGTATAAAGCTCCTTGGTATAGAAAGCCTTGTTGCCCGGCGTCACCAGCTTACTATGACATGCGGGAATAAAATGTTAGAATCAAGTAAGCATCGTGATCTGCTACCGGAAGCGGCGCGAACCGGCTATAACACGAGGCATCAAAATAAATTAGAGCCCTGCAAACCATCAGCTTCTAACCGGTATAGATCTTCTTTTCGTCAATATTTTGTTAAGCATTTTAATGAGTAAGTTGACATGTATGTTTTATAAATTATTGATAGGGTCTTATTTAACTATTATGTTATTTGACCTACTAAATTCGTATCGTATCGTATCGTATCCGTTTTATCCATTGTCAGAATATATGATGATGAGAGAAGACTTTATTGCTCAGACTTTACGTCAGCGAGACGATCTGAACTATTACGAATTAAAGATATGAATATATGAATGTTTTATGACAGAATTTGCATTTTATAAGCCCGGCCCCCGAACGATTTTTACCAATGATGTGGTTATGAGAGTGTGGTGTTTTATGGTCTATACGGGCTACGAACGCATCGAAATCAAACTCCCTAAGTGGAAAAGATGACCCATTATGTACCGTCAGAAGTTTGATTCTGATTCGATTTAACACATTCGATTCCGTGTGACACATTGCATGCGCATCAATGTTTTATATCTTACGACATATAAAGAAATTAAGAAAGGGTTGATTTTGGAGTATGTTATTGGAAATTTAATTAGTGGGTTTTTTAAAATGTATTAATTGGAAGTTAGTTATTTCGTTGTATATTTGTATTACAAATGTCCTACTAGGGCTTTTGGTGTAGGGCTTTTGGTATCTATACCTGATGTATTAATGTTATGACCCTTTAAACTGTTTTCTTTTAGCGAAACATATTCAAATGTCATAAAAACATATTAATATTAGACATATATTTATATATTATATCTATGCCGGATGGTTCAAATGATTACCGGATATATTTAAATAAAGGGGCAGAATGTTATAGTAGCCTACTCGGATCCCCATGTTTCCCTTAACCTTTCGCTGCTTAATAAGTTACAAAACCCTCACCTTTCGTGAAGATATCGAAATATGTGGGCCGGTTGATGACGACCCCATTCATCTCTATTCCAGGTCCGGACACAGTGACCTTGCTTGCCTCCCCAGCGAATCCTTCAACCTTGACATCGAAAGGAGATCTTGGAACATCCTTTTCGGCAAAACGGACCACAATCTTGTGAGGTCCCTCCTGTTTGGGGGTGTAACTGGCAGAGTAGGTGAGGCTGCGGTCGTTGTTAAACTTCACATCAACCTATAAAATATGCTGCACGTTAGAAAATATAATTATTATAATTATTGATTTATTACCCATCAACAGCCATAGCCTGATGTTGCTGATTTTTAAAATACAATTGAAATAATGTCCGTTGAACTATTATGATTTTTAGTTTGTTAGTATAGCCTACCCGGTTTTCTTTTTTTGTTTTTTGTTTACGGCTGTATACCATTTTGATGGGTCCATGACGCGACTTGTATATTACGTGGGATTTTGTTTCGACCATCCCCTAGGTCGTGGGTGATTTCTGGGGTGATCCATATGTAGTATGTATTACTATCCGTTCAATAAACTCACTCTCTCTCTCTCTCTAGTTAGCACGCTGAACTCACAAGCGAAGGGTCGCTGGTTCGAGTCTCGATGGTGCCTACCGTTTGGTTTGGGGCGATGAGGGTTAGTAGCGTTTCCCTGTAAGACATGCATATGTAGACATTCACATGAACGTCCATCCAGTTTCACATGAACGTACCTAGGGAAATCTAGGGAAAAGTACAGGAGGTGTCGGATGATTTGCTCCCAACCATGCATCGTACCAAGATCGTACTACCTCGGCTGAGGGTAGTGAATCTGGGGATCGGCACCTGCGCTTATACGCGAATCTTCAATGGTTTGCATGCGAAAGTTTGCCTTTTTTGCGTACCCATATAGCTTTTCCTTGTCGTCGAATAATTACAATGTGATAAAAATGGTGGAAGATTTTACCCGGAAATATTTAAAAAGGAAGTAGTTAGCCTATCGCCAAACAAACCGTTGAACATCAACCTGATGTTATAATGTGATAACGCAGTGTCAAAAGAATCCCCTTATTCTAATTGTCACCGTATCCACCCACCTTTCCCTGTGGCGACATCTTTTGTCATCGTCCACATTTTCTTGATATAGTCGTGTTCGGAATGAGTGTGTTTCGTTTTGCGACGTATTCGGTTTTGTTCTGTTTTTGTACTGTCTGTAGACCGAATTAAAATAACTGTCTGATTGTCCTCTACAAGAAAATAGACTATTATGTTAATGAAACTCAAAGATAACTCTTCCCAGCCACACCTTGATTACAGCGAACTAGAACAACTATCACTTTTTTTCTAAGAAAGGCACGTCCTTACAATCATTTTGAAGTCCATGCGATCTGCATGTTGGTCCACATCCGAGAAGTGACTGAAAGAATTTCCCCCCTTTCTGCAGGACTTTTGGTGCAGCAACGCCGTGTCTGTCTTTATATCTTTATTTCTTCAGGGATTTCTGCCGAGTAAAAACGGCGGAATGCTGAATGTTTTAACAACTTTCCAGAGAGGTCCGTCTTTTTTAAGTTTCTAGAGGAAACACTGCATGTCTTTGCCGAAGAAAAGTGCTAGAGTAGTTACTTGCCAAACTGATGATATGAAGCAGATATATATGAAGCTTTTAATGGTCTGGAGAGATGGCATTGTCGTGATATGCTATTACTGTAATGGGAATTAAAGTACTAGTAGAAATAGAAGTATCTCGGTTTTACTTAAGAATAAATTTGGTGCAGCACTTATTACTTGGGTAAAATAACTAGGTAGTTGAAAGCCTCGAGTACCAATAACTGTTCAAGTACTGTATCAAGTAATCGCAGCGATTTGCTCATGAAATACTTTTTTTGCAGTATTTATCCAACAAATAAAGGTCTTCTGAAAAAAAGAATGGAACTCGGACAGACTGTAAAGTACACTGCGCCTTGGTAACCATACTTCTAGATGGCAGGAGCTCCATTCAAAGCTGCAAATGCTGTGTTCTCTCAGCGTGCAGTACCTAAAACGTGCAGGCCTTAAAACGTCCGTAGAAGCAGGGACCCATAAATTTCCTTTACAGGGGGCCTGTCAATAAGAGATTTCTGATGCCACCTTGAGCGCACGGAGTGTAGTTCGAGAAATACCCACGGCCAAATAACGTTCAAGACCAGATAGACAAAATTTGGGAATGCCTGCTGGCGCCTTGAGCGAGGAGTCTCTTTGGCGCGCACGTCCAATGAGACAAACAAGAATGCCGATCGACTCAAGCGGGTATTTTTGGAAACTGGATGGTTCAGTCATCATATCAATATAGAAGCATAGGAAATGACGTAAGGAAATTTATGGGTCCCTGGTAGAAGGCAAATACTTAAAACTCAAGTACTACTTAAGTACATTTGTTGTCAGGTTTCCTACTTACTATTTGGCGCTTAAAGTTAAAACGAATGAGGCTGAGATACGACAGTCTAGTTACCTATCTCTTATTCACTTTTTTTTTTTTTTTTTTTAAAGCCACGTAGTTTCTTTTCATTTCTTCCAGCCCAATACGAATTGGTCTGGTGACTACGCCTCCACTTTCCCTCGGTGACGCCAACGGTCTAAAAATCACAACAAAAAATATAAAAAACTAACAAACCCTAAATACTCTCTTATTCACTTAAAAAGTCTTGAAGATCCCGACAAAAATGCGTTACTTCGTTGATATGCTATTTGTGTAACCGATTTTCATCCAATTAATAGTCCGGGATCCAGGCACCTCTATCGTTCAAGGGGGGTAGCAGGAGAGCTGCAGAAGGTTTGAAGAACTTTTCCAGACCAACTTTTTGTGCTGATAACGAAAATCGTACCGCCCCACTCCGCACCGATGTACGTCACCGACTTTTTAGCCTATAAAGGCCAATTTGGCCTATAAAGACCAACTCTATAAAAACAATTTTCCTAGCAGGACCGAATAAGCTAAATCAGACAAACTACACATATTCTGAATCCTCATTCGATGATCTATCGAATGGTGTATTTCTTATTTTTTTAAACTTACATATTTTTCTTAGAAACGTCTTAGAAACCGAGAAAAAGTGAAATTTGTTTAACTTTTTTAAATAAATTGTCATTTTTCTCGGAAAAACTTCCAGCAAACTACATATTTTTATTATCTCGTTGGAAAGATAAGCTCCTTACCAATCGTTTGAGCTATTAAAACTTCAAAAACATTTGATTTTAAGAATGTCTGGATTTTTTTTAAGCAGAGCATCCACGTTTTCATCAATGAGTGACGGTAGAAATTTTAAAGGAAATATATTAGTTTGACGGTAAGATTAAGGTTAGTTTTTTACGTAGAATTTAGCTATGACATAATTTTCTCTCGTGGGATTCATATTGGTCATATAGGCTATATAACATAAAGACTGAGTAGCCTATAACGAACAAACCCGTCATATCTCTCAAAATATATGTTATTACAAAATATATTAGTTTGACGGTAAGTTTAGGGTTAGTTTTTGACATGGAGTCCAATCATGACATCAATTTTTTCCTTAGCATACGTATAGGTCATGTAGGCTATATAGCCTAGAGGCTGAATAGGCTATAAATTCTATAAGGATTTTTTTTTTTAAATATAAGTTCTGAATAATCTTTACAGACCTGCTTTTTGAGCCGAGAACGTAAATCGCGCCGGATAAGACAGCATCTTTGACATTTTGGCCTATGAGGGGAAATTAGGCCTATAAAGACCAGCCCAATGAAAATATTCTAGACAAAATTTAACATCCTGTATTCCCTGCAGGCCAAAGTGATGCGTTTTCTAAGTACAAATCATGTTAGGTATCTTGTCGCCAACGTAATGCCACGCTTGCCCTTTGATGGGAAGCTTTCAAACCCTGGCTCAATTTCAGACCGATCAACATTCGCTGAAGCCACTGACTCACGGAACAACATCAGCCTTAGAAGACAAGAACTTAGGGCCCGCACGACAAACCTTGGCAGGACGCTGTTCTGAACTATTGACCCGCACTCACCCGCTTGCAACGGAGTTTTCTTTCACAACCAAACTAGATTGCTCTTCGTGGCAACCACCAAGCGACGCCACGTCTCCTTTCACTCATGGCGTTCATGCACAACTGGCTTACTCATTAAGGCTAGCTATTGGGTCTCCCATAGTCTCTGACCCTTCCTAAAGGCTACAATCGGTTCGAGGTCCGTGTTGACCGTCAGGACTGATGTCTTTTAAATATCCCTTAGTCTCTGACCCTTCCTAAAGGCTACAATCGGTTCGAGGCCTGTGTTCGCCGTAGAACCAATGTCTTTCGTTGTTCCCCTGTTCGCTTCTTCCACCCTTTGGGCCGGGGAGGGGGGAGGTTGCGGCGCAATCTGGACAGAGCAACTTCAGGTCATCGGGACACGTGCATGAACCGGTTTAGTCCTCTGGTTCTGACTGGGTTCGACAAAGCAGTCGGCGTGATCTGCCATTGTTATCAGTTCCTCATTACCTGTAATCCTCAGGTTTAATTTTCAGTATGGATCGCAGGCATCTTTGGTAGAACAAGGTGATTTTGTGTGCTTCTGCGGTTTTCATCGACGAAGTTTGGGGGACATTTAGAAGTTTCTACAAGACAGGACCTTCGTAATCTGGGGCAGCATTCAGTATGTTCTGTGCCCTTTTGACTTAATCGCCGATCAGTCTGTTTCAGGGGAAAACGATGGAAAGTCATAGACTTCCACCAGTAGCAGACTTCCACCCCCGGTGCTTATCCATGATCCTTTAGAACCGAATCAGTGACGAACTTGAAAAGAGCTAGCGAGAGGATGAAACCTTGGCAAACGCCTCCTTTTGTCAAGAACTGTGTTGACTGCTCTATGTCACCTCTCACTAGAGCCTCCGTCTGGTCATAGAATACCTGAGCAATGCGGATTATCTTGGGACCCTGTCTATCCTGCATTCCCAGCTAGTTGTGTCTTTCTTTACTGAGTCGAATGCAAGAACAAAGTCAACGCAGAATTTCGTGGTTTCCTGTTGATGCTTGAACGATTGATGGCTGCACATCCGTGCTGCCAATGCTCAAGTATGCGGCAGAGAGAGAAGAGACGTGCAGCACAAGCTCGTTGTGAAGCCCGCTTTGGTTAGATCTTGTGCGTCTGTCCCTTCAATCTCTGGAGCTTTGCAGTAGTAGGATATTTGCGGACTTAATCTGCACGTATTATGAGAAAAATTCTAGTATAATTTTTACAATCACCCTTGTCACCTTTTCTATTGGGGGAGGGGGGCTATGATGGACTTACGCCAGTCTTCGGGGACGTGTTCCAGATGCCAACGATGATGTTTGTGGAGGTACAGCTAGAGAGGCAATTCTAACGGTTCGTCTGTGGATGCATTACCGTTGTCTGATAGGGATAGTCATAGATTTCCTTTATATTGAGCGGACTGATGACGAATGTTCTTCTGGTGACGTCAGCAATTATGCTGCGACCCTCCCGTTCTTGTTTCTGAATGCCCTTATTGTAACGCATACGGAGCAGTCGTCACGGCTTAAAAGTTAGAGCAAGGAGATTTATATGTGAAACGCGACTAACTTATGGGATGCTGGAATTGATGATAAACCTGGATTCAGAACAAAAAACTGACTTAAGGGCGTGCGAAAACTTAGTTTTCCGGAGATTTGTTCATTATAGGCTATTGATCCTTTATGCTATATAGTCCGTATGACCTATAGCCTACTATCTTACAAGAGAAACTAGTGAAATAACCAGATTCCAAGTCAAAAACCAACGCTGAACCTAGCGTCGAACCAATATATTTAGTATAAAGTTTCTACTGCACCTCATAGTCAAAAACTTGGATTTCCTGCTTACAGAAATTCCGGAAATCCTAAATTTTTTTTTTTAGTTTTAATACCTCAAACGATTGAGAAAGAGCTTCTCTTTTTAGTACAGTGATAATAACAAAAAAAAAACAATTTTCTGGAAATTTTTCCAATGAAAATGTCAATTTATTTCAGAGATCTGACGGGTTTGTTCATTGTAGGTTATTTAGCCTATATGTTATATAGCCTATATGACCTATATGCGTACCAAGAAAGAAACTTATATCATGATTAGATTCTAGTACTACATTAGGTTCTAGATTCTAGTACTCCTCTCTAATAAGTAAAATTTTGTGTAGAATGATTTCATTGAGCTGGTCTTTAGAGGCCTAAATTCCCCTTATAGGCCAAAATGTCGGTTACCTACACAGGTAACACAGGTGCCGTATTATCCGACGCGATTTTCGTTCTCGGCTCAAAAAGCAGGTCTGTAAAGATTATTCAAAAGTTGTGTTTTCAGAACAAAAATATCATTATAGGATTTATAGGCTATTCAGCCTATAGGCTGTATAGCCTACATGACCTATACATATGCTAAGGGAAAAATTACTGTCATAATTGGATTCCACGCCAAAAACTAACCCTAAACTTACCGTCAAACTAATATATTTCCTTTGAAATTTCTACCGTCACTCACTGATGAAAACGTGGATGCTCTGCTTTAAAAAATCTAGGCATTCTTAAAACCGAATGTTTTTTAGGTTTTAATAGCTCAAACGATTGGCAAGGAGCTTATCTTTCTAACTGAATAATAAAAATATGTAGTTTGCTGGAAGTTTTTCCGAGATAAATGACAATTTAGTTAAAAAAGTTAAATAATTTTCGCTTTTTCTTAGTTTCTAAGACGTTTCTAAGAAAAATACGAAAGTTTAAAAAAATAAAAAATATACCATTCGATAGACGATAAAAAGAGGATTCAGAATATGTATAGTTTGTTTGATTTAGCTTATGCGGTCCTGCTAGGAAAATTGTTTTTATAGTGTTGGTCTTTATAGGCCTAATCTACCTTTATAGGCTAAAAAGTCGGTGACATACATCGGTGCGGAGTGGTGCGGTAGGATTTTCGTTCTCAGCACAAAAAGTTGTCCTAGAAAAGTTCTTCAAACCTTCTGCAGCTCGTTTGCTACCCCCCCCCCCTGTTTTTGAACGATATCGCGGTCTGGATCCCGGACTATAAATTATTATTTCGGATTTGTGGTACCTCTTTTGTGCTTGTATTTAGCAATTACAGTGGTAATATATCAGCAATTACGGCGGTAATATTTAGCAATTACAGCGGTAAGCGATTGCCGAAAAATAAATCCTGTTGGGGTCAAACGAATAGCAGTCTTTCTTCAGAAGTGACCTTACAATCTCGAACTGAACATTTCCTGCGCTTCGCTTCGTTAGCCGTTACAGTACACGCTATAGTTGAAATTCAAATTCTCCGCGTCGGGGTGAACTTATTTGTCTTGTCGGGCGAGCGGTGCATATTCTGAACGCCATTACTAAAACCGCCATTAAAAAAAATCAGTTGGCAGAGTCAGAATAATTCATGTTGTCAAATCCAAGATATAAAAGTGAGCAAGCTTTTCCGGTAATCTTTAAAGTTTAACCGAAAAGGGCTAGGATAGGACAATCTAGTTACCCATCACTTATTCACTTAAATTGGCTTGAAAACCCGCTGAAAATGAGTTACTTTGTTGTTCCACTATTCACGAATAATCGATTTTCAAATAGTGGAATTTCCGTGTGATTTGTGGTGCCTCTATGCGCTTGTATTTTTGCTGTATGCCTTAGGAGAAAGATTTATCATTTTTGATTTTGTTCAGGCACTAAGCAATCTTCACCGATCTCACCACTGCCCACTGAAAAGCCACATTTGTATTGAGATTAAAATTTCCCGCGTCATAGTAGAATTTACACTGTGGGGACGGCTGGAGATATTCTGAGCCTCATAACTAAAGCAGATAGTGGAAAATAAAAAAATCCCTTTGCAGAATCCAAATAATTCAGTGTATTCAATTAGATGACCCAAAATTAAATCGGCTTTTCAGTTAAACTTAATCAGTTGGCAGAGTCAGAATAATTCAGTGTTGTCAAATCCAAGATATAAAAATAAGCCGGCTTTTCAGTTAAACTTTAAGTAAAAAAATTGAAGTACTTGCCCCAACAATGACTGTTAGGTATTTCATCTAGGAGCAAATTTTCATAATCAAACCTCCCTCAAAACTTGAGAAAAGTGAAATGGTCTCAATTTCTCCCGAGACCTTTTGGATGCATGACAAATTCATTTAACCTAGGCGGCAATTTCTCAGACAGGAATTCCTCCCAGTTTATGGGACACAAAGGAAAGAAAAGTAGGAACCTTTGCTGAAAATTAGAAAGTTTCTCTAAATGTAACATGGCCAAAAGGCTGTCAGAAATTCGGTCGTAAGAGATGCTAGATCTTCATGGAATTTCCTCAGCAAGATGAGTAAAGGGGCTGGGAATATAACAATCAACTCTATAAGGAAATGCCTCTGTATGGGCTCAAAACGCGCTATTCCTGCTTAAAACAGAAAATAAAAAACTTCGAAAACAAGCAAACTTTGAATAAATGTATGCTGACGAAACATAAGATGCATTTTCGTCCTTTGGATTGTTAATTGCAGAGTTTCTAACCACTTTTGCTTATCGTCTTTGACTTTTCTCCCAGTTCAGCGACGCCAGAAATCATAAATTCCTTCCTCGAGCTTCACTGTATGAATCATCTTCAAATAATTAGCAATGTGATTTTTAGACGTTAACTTGCCAACACTTTGAATGTCTTTTATCATTTTTATTTCTTCTCGCTTGAAATGATCGTTGGATTAGGGTTAACATGCCCAGGATTGAACACGGACTGTAAACAAACCAAATCTTTCCTTTGTGACTTCATTTTCAAACTACTGCTCGGCTCGGTAAGTAAATTCAATAATTTTTCAGTGCGCTTCGCTCAATAGCAATGCAAATCACTGTCTTCTTTTTTTATTTGTATTTTTTTTTTCTTATATCAAAACCAGTATAAAAAATGCAATAGGAATAATTGTAGTTCAATTAATTAAAATCAAATTTATTGCTTTCTCCAAGCCGATCTCTACGGTACTTGGGAGACAATTAACTCTCATCTTAATAGGATACCACAGAGACCAAGTACCGTCTAAAAGGAAATATGTTGAACAGCTATTTGTCTAATTTAAGGCTTGGCAAGTGGGGATCGATAGTCGTATTTCCGGAATAGTACGGCACAAGGGTTGCTCCGCCCTAGACTTCTATCTGATTGGGTAGTTGGGTCGCACTCTTCTGTCCACAAATTTTTATATTTTAAGCCAGGCTTATATACTTCTAACACTTATTATGTAGGCTATTAACCGATTTACGACTGGATTACAAAAGTACAATGGCTAAGCAAATGCATCCAAAGATAGTTTGTTACTATCTATTTATCTATCTATCTAGATCTATATATTTTTTCTTCTCTTGATTATTAATCAAATCTAACGAAAATACATAACTATCTAGATACACTGATTATGCACAATCAGAACATGGTGTGTTCAGCTCACAGCTTGCTAAGCAATTAGGCTTTGTAGCAGTTTCGCATCTGAATGCACAGCCCGTAGATACTTGGCAGACACAGAATATCATCTGTTTACAGGTTCTGGCAGCAAAGGTGTCTTGCAAAAACCCGACTTAATAACATTTTGGCACAAAATTATGTTTTGGCTTGAAGCTGTGAGAGTTAATATGGAAAAAAGAATTCATGCACGGATGTACAGTGGACTGCGTGGGAGTAACAAGGCAACATAAATACGCCCACAGAATCCTTACCGTCTAATACTACTGTGTAGTTTAAATATGATGCAAAAAATAGGCCATTCACCTCTACAGAACCCTGTTTAAAGACAGGAATGTTTGGAAGTCGACCCCCAGCTGGCACGTCAATCCTTCCAACGTTAAATAACGTTCAATGTAACGACTGTTTACAGCTGTATCATGGTTATAAGTACAGTCAGGAAACCTTTAATTTCAAACAGATCCACTTACATATGTCAGGCTATTATCTTGTTGAAGGCTGTCAGTTCCAAAGATCGTGTCAGTGGTCTATTCTACCAACAAAACTGGTAAAGTTTCAACCAAGACCATTAACTCTTTACTTTACTCAACATTCCTAGATGGGGTGCGAAAGCGCGTAACATTCAAATAAGGTGGGAGACGTAATCGGATGATTCCGGACAAGGAAGAAACCCCTCCCTTATTTTATTTGTTTGTATTAGTTTATACGTAAATATCTGCCCAAACTTTAGACCAGAATATGAAGATTCCTTAACTGCTTCACTTGCCCCAATACAAATACCCTCCCCCACCCCTAACATATTCAAACGATTGCTAATAACGTTTACGCAGTCAGCTATGATATTATTAGTTTGTATAGCAGTTTCTTTTCTTCCGGTCCACGACGTTGCCCCTGAAGTTCGAAAGCCTGACGAGGACCATTGCCAAGAAGGGCCGAAATATCGCTGCCAAAGCATCGTACCTGACGGATTCGTTTTTAGCAATCGTTTGAATATTTGGTTCCCAGTCAGCTTTGGCCCGAGGAATATTTACCAACCCTAAGAACTAGAAACAAACTGCCCCCCCCCCCAGCATCTAGATCATCGAACATCAACATCTAGACCAACATCTTCGAAAAAGGTAATTCCCAAGAGTTCTTGAATTTGTATGTGTTGTAACATACATATTCCTTCAGCTCAAGCTGACTGCGAATCATATACGACAGTGCAAAACAGATACGTAAGCCAAAGTCGGGGTCGGAGCCCGGTTCGTTGACTGACAGGGGAGTCCCAAGCCCCTCAACGAACCCGGCTTGGGATCCCCACACGCAACACAGCGTATTACTGTGTGCAGGGCCGTATCCAGGAATTTATTTCGGGGGGGGGTTTTGCTCGCGGATTCGGGGGGGGGTTTGTCCACGGGTCGGACCAAAAAGTACAAAAAATACATAGGTCAGAGGTTAAAACCTGCAAAAAACTATCACTTTTGTGGGTTTCGGGGGGGGTTCGAACCCCCTAACCCCCCCCTGGATACGGCCTTGACTGTGTGACTGTGTTTCGTGTCTGCGAATTTTTACCAATTTATCTATCGATGTTTTATGTGTATAACGACATCGTCTTGAGGCTCCATCCCTCGGACTCTGCAGCTCAAACCGGTCAAGCTGGAAAATAAACTTGTGGAAAAGGTTCAGTTTGTTTTGCCTGAAGAGACCCTTGCCAAGAAGGGACTAAATGCAGTTCTAATAACATTCAGCTATGAAGTGTGCTGTAACATATTTGACTAACACATATTTTGTAATGTGCTGTAACATATTTGACTAACACATATTTTGTAATGTGCTGTAACATATTTGACTAACACATATTTTGTAATGTGCTGTAACATATTTGACTAACACATATTTTGTAATGTGCTGTAACATATTTGACTAACACATATTTTGTAATGTGCTGTAACATATTTGACTAACACATATTTTGTAATGTGGTGTAACATATTTTGAGCATATCTGATTGTGTTGAATGGACAAGTCAGCTGAGGTAATTCTACCAATATTTCGGCCGTTCTTGGCAAAAGTTCTCTTCGGGTTCAAGCTAAGAAATTAACCTGCGATCTCAGCAGACTTTCGTTTGTGTTTAGCGTATAGTCAAGAATGATTCGCAGCCACCTTGGGCTGAAAGAATTTTTATGTTGTAACTGCTCTCTGATAATTTTTGCCGAAATCAGCCAGCATTCGTTTTGAGTTCGAGACATTTTTGCGGTTTATTTTGCCCTTAAAATTCCGGACGTAGCTTTAGATAGGGGCGTGCATGTAGATTCTGTAACCACAAATTAACCAAATGTCACGTACTCGGAATTAATCTGTCTACTTTGAATTGCGGCTACTTTAGGCCATCACTATCTGTTTCCAACACCAGTGTTGCTTACTTTGAAGAAGAAGACAAAACAAATCATCTGTTCGCGGAATGTTAATATTAATTTTCCCTTCATTATCATTTTTTTTTTGTGAAGACTTAGTTGTCCCTTCAGCTCAGGCCACGACCTAGTGTTTTTTCTTTTTTATGGTGGCGGGAGGAGTGGGGGGTAATATGGGGCCGAGGTAACGAGCTTGTATCCCTCCCGGACACAGGTGGTTGATGTATAGTGTTATAAAGTGTTTTTAAAAATTAAAAAAACCTGAACCTTAAACCTTAGCGAATGTTTTTTGTTAGATGTTCTTCTTGTGCGCTGTTGATGTTATTATTTATTTCTTTAAGCCGAAAAAAAACCCACAGAATTATGCATTATAAATAAAAATATAAAACCACAAACCTTAGGTCTTATATTGTCATAGTAATTCCGTGAATGAATAACTTAAAAGTACTCCACTAATATAATCCACTGTTTCAATTTTGCAGAAGTGGGTAATAAAATATATGCATTCAGTAGCCTAATTCTTCTACGGAGAGGCATGCCAGCTTACAGTCTGAAGTGATGTTATTTCTTGTAGTATGGTCAGCTGACTTTTTAGATATATACATACCAGATGAAAAATTCTTTGACTGTGTAGTTGTATGGTAGTTGTACGAAAAAGTTGCATGTATTGATATGTTGTAGTACGGAATACTTCGACTTAACTTGCCCCCGACTGGGTTAACCTTAAGTAGTAGTATCCGATAGCATCCAATCTTGCTGTAGTAGCATCCAGTTTGTTAGTAAGTAAGTAAGTAAGTAATTTATTTTTTACCCGCCATTTTGGAAAGCGGAGTATAAAGAGATACGAAAGAAATAAATAAAAACAAATACAAAACACATAACATAATATAACACAAAATTTAATCTTCGGCCAGGAGACAGGATAAAAGGTCATGCGCTGGTTGGGTCCAATGGTCGATGATGTTCAGCAAAGAAGAGGATACTTCGGAAAGGGTAATACTTACATCCTGAACTTGAAACTTTTCCGTTAGGATGTGGTTGTGGCATAATTTTGAAAGATGGAGCAGGTGCTTGGCATATTTGAAGTAGCACGATCTTATCTTTTTTAGTTCCTTCTTTCGCAGAACATGTGTTACGCCAGAACGAAATAAAAGTGAAGGAGCGCAGAAAGTGCATTGTCAACAGTTACTACTGCATGCTATTTTCTCGTACAACTCCATACGACCGTTTCTCAAAAATTTTTCTTCGGGTACCTACTTTCTGGGCATGACTATTCCCTAAGTATGGCAGAAAATATGTAGCCAAAAAATGTAGAAAAAACAGCAAACATACCGGAAGTGATTCTCCTTTGGGTCCAGTGACGGCAACTTCAACGTTTCCTTTTCCGGCGGCAAACGTCTCAATTGAAAACGGGGCAGGGGCGCCGACAACAGGTCCTGTAGGTTCCACACCGGGTCCATAAACGCGAACCCTAAAAAAAATATTTATTTGTTAGGCGTTGTGCCAAGCACAACCATCGTCTTATTTGCGGTTTGCAAGAGGCGTTAACCCCTCGCACTCGCCATCGTGCTAACTTTCTTTTTTTTATTTTTTATTTTTTATTTCGACGTCGGACAAGTCAGTCCGATTCATTCCGGTTTATTTTCTATGATGATGATGATGATTTTATTTATGACCCGTCAATATAAACACAAGGCACGAAGACGGAGTAAATAATAAGAAAAAAAGTAAGAGAAAAGAAAACACGAAAGAATGAACTTACAAATACAAAACATAACTTTTACTCTAAGACAAACTAAGACGGTTTTCCAGTCGTGATCAATATTTTGGCTATGATTTTCTATTTGTTTCTCAACTGCTGTTAGTGATCACTAATTTGATAACGACTGGAAATTTTAGAGTTTCTCGTCCAAGGGGGAGGCGTAATATATAATTAGCAAAACGGTAAAATATTGACCGGATTTGTTTTTTGTCCGATTTGATGAGAGGTCTCCAAAAAGGTGCAGTATACAGGACGTGAGGTAGGGCGATTGAATTGTAGATGGCCGCGAGGACGGGACGTTGAAGACGTTGCTGTACCACAGATCCGTATGCACCTGCATTTCTTTTACGTATATGAAGTGCACGGGTTTCTTTGGTGGATTTGCCAACAGGTAACCCAGGTAAATTAGCAAGTCCAGAGGCTTCACATTCGTACTGTTACGTTTTACGTTTTAAGTCGCGATCAATCAGCTATCACTTGCTGTTATGCACATTGCGAAGATAATTCATTGCGACATCTCTTGCTGTTATCCAGAGCAAAATAACACTAGAGAGTAGCGCCAAGGCTTGAAAAAAGTGACACACTGTCGAATAGCAGCGACACTAGCACCACTAGCGCTACTGAACGTCCCTACTCAAACTCAATCAGTCGTGCACCAGCGCTGGCTCCAATAATTTCATATTCTGAACACAGCAAAAAAAAGATACAACCTCCCCGGTTTCCAAGATGTGTGCAGAACGCGTCTTAGCTTTACTAGAAATTTCTAAATCCGCAAGTTTGTCTCGCTTTAAATTCCGCAAGCGTAATGGGCGGCGCTACGACTATGGCCCGTTTGCGAAGCATGGAAAGGATAGGTCTTGGCGCTACTCCCTATTGTTATTTTGCTCTGCTGTTATCTTCAGTAAGCTACTGACCAAAATTTGAAGTATAAAACCCGATGGAGACGCATTGGAAGATACTTTAATCTAATTTTAGTAAAACAATCAGCGGTATTTTTTTATCAACAGTCTCTTCATTTTATAAACAACAATAATTTGACCCAGTATGTTTTTTTTCGCTTTGCTCTGGGTGCACTTTTCAATCGTATGTTATCATCTAAATTGTCTGTGTTATAGTTTCTCACCTATTTTATAATTTTCCTGTTTATAGTCTTCTAGTAATTAGAAAGTAATTTTGTAAAACTGCAAGTTTAATGTCGCAGCAGACATGTTTTCTCGGTAGTTTTAACTACACATGTTTTATCTGAAATCATACGGTCTAGTAACGGTTTGAACAGGAACGCTTTGCTACGAAGGGCCGATATGATTTTTATGATAATTGTTTGTTAGTTTATGCGAAAGCTGAATTAAACAATTAACAAATTAATAAATAAAATATTATTATAATCTTTCTCGGACAGTGGGTGATGCATATCATCCTATGTTCCACAGGTAGTTATAAGATTACCATGGTAATCTTCACTGACTTCCGTCGAGATGGATATTACTTTAATACCACCTCTCGGAGAGGTACAAAAGTACCTCAACCAAATGTTTGTCAGACAATTCAAAAATGTTTGTCAAACAATACAAACAATAAAAAAAATCGACGGCCATGTAAAATCAACCTCGCTCCGCTCGGTACATATTTTCATAACCTACCTCGCCTTCGGCTCGGATAGGTTATTATCGATGTCTGTCTCTATAATAATAATAATTTTATTTTTCACCCATCAAAAAGCACACGGCATAGACGGAGTAGAATAAAGAAAGAAAAGAAGAAGGAAACAACTAGAATAAGAAGAGACAAACAAACATAGAGACCATTACAACATTATCCTACCTACAAAACTATCCTATTGTCGAAGAATGCTTTCCCAGTCATGCTTAAGGTTACTATTGTACTTCTGTACAATTTTTCCAACTGCTGTTAGTGGGTCAGTGACGTTGTACGCAGCGACGATTTTACTATTTCGGGTCCAAGGAGGGAGGCGGGGCAGGAATTTACAAAAACGAAAATAAATAGAACGAATTTGTTTATTATCAGTGTTAATTAACATTCGCCAGAAAGGTGCGATATATAAAATATGAGGCAGGGCCACCGAGTTAAAAATCGTGGCGAGAATAAGACGGTTGAAACGCAACTTATTCGCCACTATGGAACCATAAGCTGCAGCAATCTTTTTTCGAATATGTTTGATCAACAGTGCTCTGGTCTCTCTGATCGACCTCCCGATCGGTAAACCAAGATAAATCAACGAATCTGCTGGTCTGACATTCGAACTTCCCAGCCGTACAGTTATATCAGGGCTAGTTCTGAAATTAAATAGAACAACTTGTGATTTTTCCAGATTGAATTTCATTCCTACGCTGCGCTGTACTCTTCATTTAACGTATCAAAATTTTCTTCAAGACGAGTAACTGTGCGACTGGGGTTTAGAATGTCATCCGCGTAACAAACAAGACTAACGTCAATCCACGGATAATACAAGCCGGCTTTACATAACTTTGAGGTTCTATTACAGCATTATTGAATAGTTAATTCAATAATGCTGTAATATTTTCCGAATCAACCTCGACGATTAAGCTTTGAGTGCTGACTTGCAGTTCCCGTTTAGCAACACCAAACATAAAATTTAGTTCCGACGAGAAGTTCCTTTCACCCTTCACTCGTCGCCATTTATTATTGCTGGTCTGGAAAGACACAACAGTCTGCTGGCACAATCTATCAAAGTCAAGCTTGATTGGCAACATTCATTAACTCTTTAGGAATTAGACAAGCAGCTAGCATGCAAAGTCGGTAGGTGCTGAAACGACTTAAGATGTAAATAAAATGTTCAATGTTTCATAAATGAGACGCGGAGTCAGTAAATTCAGTAGAAGCGTGACTGGAACAAAGAACAAAACATACGAAAATAATATAACTGGCATTCAAAAGTGTATACATAGGAGTTAGTGTATTTTATTACTGTTATTCTTTACTAAGCTAGCGGGCAACTACGGCCGCCCCTATAAGCATATAAAGATAAAACAATAGATAAAACAAAAACAAAACGAAAGAAAAATCATCACCTAACAACAAAATGGCTGTTAAACTATTGCAAAAGTAAGTTTAACGATCGATCGAAACGAGAATGAAAGGTAAGATAAACAAGACTTTAAAAAAAAATGGAAGCCATGAATTTGCAAGGAAAAAATAAAAGACCAACAAAATATTGAATAAATGAAAAATATGCAAGTTTGATCGTCGATG
The DNA here is from genome assembly GCA_023053555.1 of Branchinecta lindahli. Taxonomy (NCBI): domain Eukaryota; kingdom Metazoa; phylum Arthropoda; class Branchiopoda; order Anostraca; family Branchinectidae; genus Branchinecta; species Branchinecta lindahli. The sequence goes on from JAKZAO010000003.1 coordinate 2,344,143, forward strand.
CAAACGTAAATTAGAAGTAAATTAACGAGCACAAAACAAAAGAATAATGCTAGGCGGAATGTATAAGGGGCAAAATATCCCCTACATTAATCGCAACGATTATTATGTCGTAAAAAACTACAAAAAAAGGATCTAACTCAACAATCAACAATAAGGCTCCTCCGCTACTAACTACGAAAAAAACAGAAGAATTTGACGAAACTAAAGGACAAAACTTAGTAGCAGTGAAAAATCACTCAACCGATCATAAATAAATCTGAAAACAAATTATACATGCTCGCAAAAGTTGCAGCGTCTAAAAAGGCTACTTTCCTTGAACTGACGATATTTTTACATGTTAAAGTTAGAACATATAGAATTAATTCATGCTGAAATGGAAAATAAAACCTGTTCTGTACGTTGGACACCACCTTACCTTGGAGGAGGAGCACTGAAAAGAAGAAAAGAATCTTACCGCTTGGAAACTCTTCTTGGTCCGAAAATAATGTAGCTTGTAATAGAAAGGACTGCATTTTACCAGAAAATGAATGAAGAAGCAATATTTATATTTATGGTGCGGTGCACCATCACCATCAGCACCTGACGGTGCTGATCTCTCGATTCTCTACCCTCAGCTGGGCCAACGCTGGGGAAGGAAACAAACCTGCAATCCTTCTCCAGCGTTGGCCCAGAAGAATAACAGCCTGAAGAGGACCCTTGCCAAGAAGGGAAGAAATATCGCTTCATAAGCATCACAGCTGACGAATCCGTTTTTGTATATATTGTATATATTGTATATATTCCTTGGGCTCAAGGAATATTTAGCCTAGGAGGCATATAATCGAAATAATAGAGGCATATATCATCGACAACACTGGACCCAATCAATGCATGACCTTTTTATCCTGTCTCCTGGTCGAATACTAAACTTGTGTTATCTTGTGTGTTTTGTATTTGTTTTTATTTATTTCTTTTCAAACACTTGGCTTTTTAGCCGATTTGAAGTTCTTCATTTATCAATCCCATTTGGTCTAGGGGCGAAAACAAAACAAAGGTGGGTTTAAATTCGGGGTTCCAAGCTACACCCTTCACAGAAGGTAGTCTTCCCCTCGAATCGGAGATGTGAAAACGAAGCGCTTAAATCTCATCAAAGAATTATGGAGATGAGAGAACAAAATGTAGTAAAATTGCTTGAATGGTTCGTTAATGAAAAATGCTGCCGGGTTCAAACAAGGGAAAAAGCTTACAAAACCGGTTGCTCAAGGTGGCTGTTTTTAACGATTACCCAAATTGTTCCCTTCGAAAAAATTACTACTCAACCCTGTAGAAATTAGCGGAAACGTTAAAATGACATTATTTTGCTATTTGAAGTCAATCTCTACACTTAATCTGGAATGACCGACGTTTTAATTATTTCAAGTACCTAATTGTAATTCCTTTTCTTTTTTACGAGGTGAATGAATGGAACTAGCAAGTAAACGAAGCGTTTGGCTGACAGTTAGGCATGTTCAGGCGACAAGTTTAAAAAAAAGTTTAACTACTCAATCCTCTTACTAACTGAATTAGCTGCGCTGTTAAAAAGACGTCATTTTCCTATTTGCAGACAATCTGAAAACTTAATCTGCATCGAGTGACACGCTACTGTCATTCAAGTACCTAGGTTGTGTTACGTGGAGGAGCCAGCAATTATTGTGGTAGTAATTATCGTCTCAGGAACGATACAAATAGTTCGGAGAGACTATTAGGATTCTAGCCATCCTGACTGGAATTCCCGCAAAACAGATATTTACGCTGCTCCAGCCGATCATCACTAGCGTATTGGAAAGATTCTTACTCCAGTAATGGTGATCCCGACCATCACAAGTCGGCTATTAATGTCTAAAAGCAGCCTTATCCAAGTTTTATGTCTGCCCATTTTCCAGCTGAGCCTGCTGCTCTGGCAGGATGGGTGTGATGAACTGAGTGAGAACTGAGTTCTGTTCCCGTTGTGTGTTAGATGTGATGTTTCGTGTGATAAAGTATATTTGTTCTTCTTTCAGTGTGTAATTATGGCCCTTGGCTCAAATAAAAGTACAATAATAATTATTACGAGGATGTTCAAGAGGGAGAAGCCAATTTTTATACCATGCGGAACTGCGAAACGAAAATTATAACAGAGCTGGAGCGATCGCAAGTTATAATAAATCGGTGGAACGCTAATCTAGTTCTTGTTACTGTTTTCAACGAGAGATCCAACAGAAACAAAAGAAGGGGCTGGAACACAGCTTTTTAGAAGCTTTGTCATTAGCGCACGACAGCGGGGATAGTCAAATGCGAGGGGTTGCTCACTCCCAAAATGGTTGTACAGTGGTGCCAGGTGCCCAGGGAGGGTGTACAGTGGTGCCCAGCAAGTGAGCAACCCCTCGGTCAAATGGCGGAGCGAACATATCGCAAAAACGCGCGAACCGACTGAACATTCGACTATCAGTCGACAAGAAGGACACGTCACCAAGGCTACCTGGTGGTGGCAATCAACTACTGTAGCCGACGTTTTGTCACGGGGACGTCTTGTCATGGGACGTTTCGTCGGTAAGCCACGAGAACAGGTGAGCCACTTACCTTCCAGGGTTGGTGCGGGGACGAAGAGGTGCCCCAGGCTGGACTTTGGCATGGGGGTACTGGGACAAGTACGTCATCATAGACAATTCGTCGACCTTCGGGTCGATCATCTCTTCAGGCTTGATAAGCTGCAAATTGGGAGGGAATTAGCACACAGTCAAACATACCGCCGGATACTAATTAGGCAGATTTTCGACTAGATTTATTTTCCCTGCGAGGATTAAAATCTAGCCCGGGAATAGATCTGGTAGGCGTTACTGTTCCTAGCAAAATCAAAGCTACCCGCCAGGGGATGCCAACTCTCAATTGTAGTGTATAGTAAGTGCCCCGTGCCGCGATGCAGCCCAGCCGGTGCCGGCACCGGTTTCCACGTGTTTGAACATTAAAACAAGCACGTTTAGAAGCGTTTGAGAGATGAATCGCCTAATCTATGGCCGGCGCACCGCTGATTTCGGTCGGTGCCTGGAAAGGGTGTACAGCAAGTGCCGGGAATTGGGCAACCCCTCGGTTAACCGCTAAACTGAATTTTCTACTTCTTCGGTAGAAAACGCATTCAACTCTGAACTGACGCACAATCTTTACATTACGAAAAAACTACGTAAGCTTTTTACGTCGTCGTAATACCCGAAGGGTCTCTGGTGTGGAGGAAGTACAAAAGAGTTTTTTCTCGATCTGAAGGGAACTTTACACCTCAGATCGAGGTATCAAGACTTCGCGCGTCAGAAGAACTCCTAAATGGACCATTGTTCAGCCAGAGACGTATCTCAGCTTTGATTTCCTTTCCAACACCCAAGCTATTTCACCTCCGACCTCTGGTGTGGCATCTTCAATAACGCGTGGAAATTGCAATGTCTATTAGTCTGATAGATCTACTAATAGAAGTCGAGACCGTCTAGTTAAACATTAATTAGAATATGATATGATCTTGGCAGTCTATCTGGTTATCATCAGCTTAGCATTAGGAACTGAGAAAAACGCGTTCAATTCCACTTCACTGACATAGTTCGGATAGCAGTACCATAATTCTACTGATACAAGTATGGATTACAGAACCAAAATTTAAAGTCAATTAATATGATCTTAGCAGTCTATCTGGTTGTCATCAGCTAAACAAAAACACGCACTACTATAGTTCTCTGCACTACTATAGTTCTAGGTGGTACAACGATAGTCTTTTAATACGAGTAGGGATTACTTAAATTTAAAACTCATTTAATCTTATATTTTGCAGTCTTGTTTTATCTTTTTTTCCTCATCTTAGCATTGCGGAAAGAGCGAAAACGCGTTAAATTCTACTGCACTAAAATAGTCCCAAATCGCACTACGGGTTTTACTAATATAAGTAGAGATTGGATAAGCAAAATCATCAAGTCAATTAATCTGATCTTGTGGAAAAACCACGAGTTCATTTTCCGGCCTGAGCAGGTTAAGCCTGAAGAGTGACCCTTGCCAAGAAGGGCCGAAACATAACTCTAAAAATATTCAGCTGACGTATCCGTTTTGATTTGTCAAATACGATTAGCGGTCAGCTTGGGCTGAAGGAACAGATATCTTGATTGTATTTATTTTGATTTTGGCCTAAAATTTATCCCCCCGCCGAAGGTCTACTGAAATGGTGCCACTGCTCTGGGATCGGTGCACCCGACCGTTAAGTTCCACGGCTCCTCCTCCATAGTTCATTAAGTAATGATCAATAATGATAATAATAAAATAATGCACAAAAATAGGCCAATGGCCTCCACGGGAAGCTGATCTACAGAGCGAATATTCGGCGAAATTTGTTTCAAATATAGTTATTATTATTATTACTGAGGCTATGCCGAATTTGTCACCGTACATTGAGAAATAACGTGAAAACCCCTCCATCAGTTCTTACTTCTCTCTCCAGCTCTGGTCACGTAACCAGCAGCCGTAACCTAAGAACAAGACCAAAGGTTTCGATGGGATCCCAAAAATTTAATATCTGATCCAGACAATTCGGTCTTGTCTTCGTCAGGCTAATCATCTGAGAAAACCATGTTCAGATATACCTCTATAAGCCATATCTATTTTGACGATACTGACCGAAACTTCCTGCTTTACTTCTGCCACATTTCCGATTTTCGGCCGAATTCCGAGCGAACTACTTGTCCAGCACAAAAAAAAAATCAGAAACGAATTTAGCATATCTCCTTATCCATATATAACAAATAATGAAGTGTGGATGTCGAACGTTATTGGAAGTAAATGTTTTCAAGATTTGAAGAGGCTGGCAAGGTTCCTAAAGGTAGCTCTAGCCCACAGAGAGAATTTCCTTTAGTTTAGTTTTATTATTTCGTATAAGTGTTTTCTTTTTTGTTACCATTTTTGCCATGGCCTCAGGCTTTTTGTGCATTAAATTCTAATTCTAAAAATTCTATAAAGAACATCTACTGTGCACATGTACTGTACTGTACAGTACAATGTAACATGTATTGTGCAAATGCCTTTAATAGGCTGCACGTAATAAATTCATTCATTCATTCATTCTAATCAACTTCAAATAAAACTTTAACTTATAAGAAAATTCCAGTTTCATCTGGATTTCGGACGAATTATATGTCCGGGTAAAAAATGATTGTCATATACAGATTCAGCGACTCTTCTTACCCTTGGGGGTAAGTCATAGGTATCTGTCATCTAATCAACTTGAAATAAAACTTTTGCTTTTATCAAACTTTCCAGTTTTGGCCGGATTCCGGTTAAAAATGATTAGAGATTCGGTGTCTCCTCTTACCCTTAGGGGATGTCAAGATATCTGTCATCTAATCAACTTCAAATAAAACTTTTGCTTTTAACAAATTTTCCTGTTTTGGCCGGATTCCGGGCGAACTAGTTGTCGGGGTAGATATACCCCTAGCCCTAAATCTGTCATCTCGACTTCAAATAAAACTTTTGCTTTTTAACAAATTTTTCGATTTTGACCGGATTCCGGGCGAACTAGTTGTCTGGGTAGAAAATGCTTTGCAACATGTCTTTTTACCCCTAAATCGGACATCTAATCGACTTCAAATAAAACTTTTACTTTCAACAAACTTTCGAACTACTGGTCCAGTGAGAAAATAGTTTTCATCATCGTGTTCAGCATGTCTTCTTACCCCATAATCGACTATCACATTAGCTGTTTAAAAATATTTTGTTTGCCCCTTAATTTGAACCCCCTCCCCACCCCTAGATATGGGACAAGAGCCCATCTACAAACTCGACCTTACCCTTGACCAAAAGAATCTCACACCAAGTTTCATCAAAATATCTAAATTCCCTTCGAGAGTTATCGTGCTTACAGACGGACGGACAGACGGACAACTGTTGCGATGTCATAGGTATCCCTTCACTTACATTTGGGATCCCAAAAAGAGCCTAATGTGAACGGACAGGCCGTCAAAGGTCAACGTCGTAAGATCTCCTTATTAGTCCCTGGACAGCAATACGAGTGGGGAGTCAGAATGCGCGAGAACTAGGGGGTGACATATGGAGGAAATGGCCTAGTAACATCCTGGTGCACTGGGCATGAGCTATGTTCTCGTAGGGGGAAGCAGAATGACAGATATAGGGGGAGCACTAATTTGGTAAGGGAAAGCAAAAGCTTACTTGTGGAATTCTAAGCCAATCGTCAGCAAGACCCATGGCTTCAGTGGCATTCTGAAGAGCATCCTTCGAGTTCCAATCAGGCCAGTCGGGGCATAGACCTGAAAAAAAAAATTGTCAGAAAAATGAGCCTCTCCTGAGGGAAATTGTATAAATTGGTGATACAAGAAAGTATTTGGGGAGGGTAAAGGTTACGGATGGTCAATAACTTTCCCAGATGTTTGGAGTGAATGATAAAGATTTTTTTCAGTTTTCTTTCGAGTTGGGGGGATTGAAAAAAGAAATGAGTTTCCTTCAGCCCAGGCTGACTGCGAATCATATTTGATTGGGTTAAATGGATACGTTAGCTGAGTTTCATTCGAGCGATATTTCGGCTCTTCTTGGTAAGGGTCCTCTTCAGGCTCAAGCCAGAAAACTCACCGCGATAAAATAAATAAAGATTCTAGTAACTAAATTGATTTTGGTGAATTTCTTCGAACGAGTCGCTGGGAGTTAAAGCTGGTGCTGATATTTCATTTTAGACGCTGCGGCTTCTTTTGCTGCTTGACTGGGTCGTTGACATTGCAGAGATTTTTCAGCATTCTGATTTACTTTGGTTTTACTATGGAGAATGGCGTAGAGTTTGAAACTTTCTTTCATTGACAACGCGATTCCATATTTCTGGTAGTGAGTAGCCTACTCTTGTTACGAGGACCGTGTTTGGATGTTGAAGACTCGTGCATACTTGACCGGATGTTACGCCGAGGTGTGCAGTAGGCCGAACATTAACCCTAGGTTCACACAGAGCAAATCGCGGCGATGAACGAGATTTTTCAATCGCAGCGACAGAAGATTTTTATCGCCTGGATGTTCACACTGAATTTTCGTCGGCAATAGAATTTAACGCGAAAAATTTGAAAAAGAATTTTTTTTTCTCGCTTTCATACAAAACGGGGTAGAACTGAACACGTTGCTGTTGCCTGCATAAAGTCGTACTGTCGCCCGATTAAAGTTGAATTTTCCCAACACTGAAAATCGCCTGACGAAGCAACAGAAATCACCAATTTTGGCGACGAAAATCTCGGCGATGGCCGATATCGCCTCAGTGTGAACGTCTGTGTGGACCTGGGGTAAAGATGGTAGGCGTCCAAAGTTGAACTATACATTGTCAGGACGATACGGTGTTTTCAGGATGACCTACTACACATGCAGAGCTGCACGGGTTCGTTACGGACACAGGTGGACACGGGTTCGTTATGGACACAGTAGGCTATGGTTTGCAGACCGAACTCGCACCAGGCTAACAGCCAGATACCAGGCCTTGCAGGCGCTTACAAGCCAGGCCACTCTAAGGGGCACTAGTCACGTCTATGGCAACCTATGGCAAGAACAAAGAAGGTATTCTTAGATCTATTCTTGCCAATGTTCCTTAATACAAATAAATGGTTCCCTATCCCATTAATAACAGTAAACAAAATAATTTACAAAAGCTCTGACTTGAGTCGGAGACGGAAAAAGAACGGTGGTTCTCCAGAGATTGTTGAATCATCCAATCATGAATCATCCAAAAACACTTCTAAACAGTATAAATGCAAAAATAAACGGGCGGAGGGTGTCTCGGTTTACAGCTGAACTTGTTTATTTCAACGGCTTCTCGTAAGGTGGCGTATGATGGTCACCAGAATTCGTCAAACCATACTATAATTATCATTTATTCTAATTTTTAGTGACAAATTATTAGTACTCCAATTCTGAAAAATGAAAATAAAAATCATCATCACCATCAAAAAGAAAATTCTTCATTGCAAGCACATACATCTGTATCGGATCATGATTGCACCTGACAGACGAAGTGATGAATAGCCAAAGTTCGCAAATCTCGGGTAGCAACCCATGCGCAAAGTTGGTCTACCGCAACAACACAGCTTGTTCTGGAACGCTGGTTACCAGCTGGTATTTTAGCGTCACGAACCGGCGCTTGCCAAAACGAAACCATCATACCAAACTATATTTGGTTTCAAACTAAACCATCACTGACCAGTGCTTCGTAATTATGTGATTATATTATATCGTAATCGACGAAAAAGTAAAAAGTAGGCTATAGAAGAAATCACTACGAATGAGAGGAGGTGAGTTCTCTTTATCGTCTGACGCATCAAACATTCCCGTCCGCAATAGCAACCAAGGCCGTATCCAGGGGGTTAGGGGGTTCGACCCCCCCCCCCCCCGAAACCCACAAAACTAATCGTTTTTTGTAGGCTTTAAAATCTTATCTATGTTTTTGTTGTACTTTTAGGTCCGACTCGCGGGCAACCCCCCCCCCCCCCCGAAATAAATTCCTGGATACGGGCCTGATGGCAACCCATTTCGATGAAGACAGAAGACAAAAACAAGACAAGAGAAGACATCCAAAATTGTATCAAGCATTGACTGTTTACAGGTTCATATCTAAAAGTCACAAATATACCATTGTTACCTATTCACAGATGAGTTTGACTGCACATAGAGAGAATTTAGGAATACTGAGATCGCTTTTTTTTTTTCGATTAAGATCGCTTAATCGTTTGAAATAAATGATAAACGACTGATTAGCAGGGTGTTAGAGACTGCAATTAACAGTATTGTGAAACTTCGGTGGAGGGAAATGTTCGAGTTCATTTTTAGATACATTTCCGTAAGTTACAGGTGTCAGGAAATGGAGATTAAAAGTTTGTAGCAGAAACAGGGTATTCCGAGACCATCTTTAAAGCACACCTCGCACTATTTACTGTTTATGTTCCAATATTCATAACTATCTGAATACTATAAAACTAAGCTCTGCTTTTAACAAATTATGCACGGGTTTGCTGTTCTAGGCCTTTTCCCAGACCACTGACTTCTAGCAAAAACTTGACAAAATTCAGATAACTGGTTTTACACATCAATAGCATGATACGCTTACACCCGTCGGGAGCATAATGCACATGGAAGATAGTAAATCGTGGCAAATGCAAAGATTAGTGAGGTGTCGTTGGCAGGTTCAGAATGTAACATACGAAACTTGGGTCTCTGGGTTAAAGAATTAATGAATGCAGTTACGGAAGTAGGTTGTATTGGCATTATAGGTAAGACTAAGTAACTCTAAGTAACTTTCAAAGAAGCCTAGCCCTACTAATACTGTAATAGACTCTCCTTTCCCACGTAAAAGAAAAGGTATCATCGAAAATGGAGGTGACCAATCCCTCAAACGGACTTTATACTGTCCATTTACAGCAAGGATCTGAACCAGTTTGGAAGATGCTTTCACCTACTCAGCAAGCCAGCCAACACCCATAACAGAACTTTTGGGTCAGGCCAAACAAAAGCTACCGTCGAAAGACGATCCAATCCTGGTAATTGTTCGAAACTATAGCGGGCTATCGCCAACTGAGAAAACGCGTGCAAGCGCTCAATCGTGCAGATGCCTTACGAAAGTATTCCTTCAGCCCAAGCTGATTGCGAATTATATTTGATGGCACTAAGAGGATAAGTCAACTGAGATTTATTCTAGCGGAATTTCGGCCCTCCTTGACAACGGTCCTCTTCATGCTCAAGCTAGAAGGACGGATCTACGATCTAACAGAGCCAAATGTCGAGTAAACGAAACATGTACCACTAGAAATACTGTCGGGACATGCCCAAAAAGCTGTGAATCAATCATGGTATGACACCAGTCAAACAATCCTTTTCCTAACTGCGTAACAATTGCTGCCATGATGTTATATTTCCTAGCATGAGCCTAAATAGGACCCTTGCCAAGAAGGGCCGAAATATGGCTAAACTAAAAGCCAGCCGACTTATCCGTTTCAACCTTTATTTTCTTTATTTTGGGAGGAGGGCAAGGGCGCTTTGTTGACGGAAGATCGTTCGTTAGTGGATTTTTCTTGTTAGTTTGTTATGTATTTCTTCTTTTTTCTCTCCTTTTTTTTATTTGTTTCCCTTAAGACTATATGAATAAAGAATAAGCCCCGCGCATTGCCAGGCCTTATGCTAGGCATTATGGTGGGGCCATAAAGAGTTAATAGTGCTTGTTATTTTTAATAGACTTGAACTAAACTGAAATATGTTTTGCGAAAACCGTTTAACAGAATCGAATGAGCCATAATTCGGGGAAACGATACCGTCGCTACCAATACTGTCGGGACATTCCCACAAACCTGTTAGTCTTTTTATGAAACTGTTGGAACAAATTTCTAACCCTTTGACTAAACAGCGTAAATATCGCTACCTAATTGCTGACTGCAATCAAGACCGGATAAAGATGGATTACTCCTAGAAAGGGCTATTTATTCTTGCTACAAGACTTCCCAGACTTTCTCGATGTTTGTCACTGACGACCCTTTCTCACTCAGAAGCGAAGAATGTCTTAGAACTTGAAATTTATTGTTGCCGCCACATACAATTACGGATAAATTATCTGTCTCTCTGCACTACGGTCTGTGCGGTGTTGTTCTTGTCTTTGTTTTGTTCCTTTTAGTTTATCTTTATTGCGATGTCCCTAGTCGTTTTTCCGCAATAAATCTATCCTCTTCACTGTCCGAAGTTTCAACACAAGGATGCGCAGTTTCAACAGACAACATTTGGCATGTAATCTGTTGTGTATTTGAAAACGTTATGCAATAATTGTTATGCATAACAAGATAACACGCATTACCAGGAAGAGCCGAAAAACCGTCGAAAAAGCATCTGCTGACTTTTCCGATATCATGACGACAGTTCAAAATGTCAGCAGAAGATTTTCGGCGATTTTTTGGCTCTTCTTGGCAATTCTTGCTATGCATAAACATTTAAGGCATAACGCTTTCAAAATCGCAACAGACCCCAACTTCTGACAGTGTATCTATCCATCTTTACGAGCTTGTAACAAAAATTGGCAAAATGGTATTTGCTGTAACTAGAATCCACAATAAAAAGGACATTTTTTATATATTTATTTTCACGCTTCGGCAGACTATCATTGCGTGATCCAGCGAACCAGACATGTTAGGACTGCTACCAACCGCGCCAAATTCGACAATCAGTCTATATATGGGCGTCGACTACCTTTTCGAAACATTTTGACAGGTCGCACGGGAGAGGAATTCAAGAAAAATATCAAGCATGAAATAGCCGAGGGGTTGCTCACTCCAAAACAGATGCACAGTAAGGGCCGGTACCTTGGCGGTGCCAAGGAGAGGAGGTACAGAGTTAGGAACCCCTCGGAAATGCTGTGCAATCGGAGGCCACAGGTATGAACTCCCCTTATTTCGAGCCTGCGACTTCAGCCATCTTTTAGTTGGTCTCATTCAAATCAGTGCGGAATTCATACGTGACGTCACAACTATTTAAGCTTTTTAACTTCTGATGAATACAAAAAATTGTAATTTATTCCTATCGTTGAATATATATTTGGATCTATACATATCAAGCTTGAGCGGCCAGCGAGGAGCCGGACGCGTTTACATTTAAAAACTGTCCTAGGGACAATCAAATCCTATACACATGGTATTACGCCAACTAAGTGAAAACAAAAATAGTTAATAGTTGGACCAATAGTTAATTAGTCCGGTCCATTATTTATTTTGTAGAATTAGTAATGACAAAAGATGAACCTGAAACTGAACGAGGCCCTGAAATTGGTCCTAGACTTCTGAGTTTAAATTCACAAACTTTTTTTCAGGTTAACTTTAACCAACTCATTAGGGGCCTTGACTCACTAGGAGCTCACGACATTGGAATCTTATACTCCTAATTCAGCTGTCAACTACTGTGTTGCGAGAGCAACACTTTGTCCTAGTTTTTCTGTGTTTCCTATGCCGCCGATTTCAGCTTATTGCTGGAAAGGGGTAAGGGTCTAACTTGTGCGGTTTTTACGGAAAGTGTGGATCTTAGGCGGGATTGATGAATATGAAATTACATTTTGGAAAGCTCTGTAGAACTCTTGCCTGGGGCCAAAAAGGATGGTTTTTCCTTGTCCTCGAGCCAGAGCCTACGGTGTGTAAAGTGAAGCGGAGTTGAATTGCCTATGTCAGAGAGGACTATCTGAAGTTGTGCAGCCGAGCTTTCGTTTCATAAAACCATGTTTCTGGTTCGAGTGGAAAGCTCCGTTCTAGCAGGCAAGCAGGCAGGCACCAGTTTCAAATTGAATATGGACTAAAATCTATAAGTGCTACATGCGTGAGGCAGTTGCCCGGCCCCACAGCCAACATAATTTATTTGAATGATAAATAGAAAAACTTGGAGAAGCAAAATAGTGTCATTTTCCCAAGGGTCCGAAAGTGCGGCCATCTATTGTTTCTTCCCATTTCTATTCGTGATTTCAGCTAAGTTCATCATTCCATTTTTTCACTTGGGATTGCGGTAGAGAAATGGTATCAGATATGCCTCTTGAACTTTAAAAGCTCTCTCAATGCTAAAGAAATTAGAGTTTTTCCTTTGCTCCAATCTAAGTTCTGATATTAGAAAGTTGACCTACAGCAAAAAAGTCAACTTTTGAACTAATACAGATGGATCTTTTTTTCAAAGGGAATCGATAGTTCTTGTCGCTCTCATCAAAGTATATGTCATCGGGTTTTTTGGTAAAAAATTGTTTTCGAAAAATTCCTTCATGAGATACACCATTCCTTCAGGAGGCAACCCCTCAAAAGTTTCGAGGGGTTGACAACTCCAGTAGGGTATACACTGAAACCTAAAATAGGCCGATCCCAATTGTGACACATGAAGGGGACTTGCAAGCAACAGTGGGCTGTTAGACCATAATCATCTTCGGCGATGAGGGGCTTGCAGTTTTTGCTAGTTGGTGTATCTATTACTTGCTTCTGGTGTGTTTGGCGGTAACAACATTTTGATTTAAATAGTAGAACCTTTAGGGGACTTATAAGTAAGTAATAATCGGCTGTTAGGCTATAATTATCTTCGGCGATGAGGGGTTTGCAACTTTCACTAGTTGGTGTACATATTATTTTGTTTCGAGTGTATATGATGTCTACCGCGGGGAGAGGGACTTGTACGATCGGTTGCTAGATAGGGATAGAAATTTCTGCAAATTGGTGCACATTTTATTGGATCTCTGTAAATCTGAGGGTAAGAAAATTCGTCTCTATGGTCTATCACTATAACCTAGAATTAAGTGTTTACACAACGGGTGCAAATGATAACGTAAAACAATGAGTTATTTGTGCAATAATTGACAGAGTGTCATCTATGGTACTTTGATCCTGAAAAGATACGGACAGCTTTATAACACCAACTAGATTATTAAAGATAATTTTCCAAGTTTTCATTCGTCACGATATCTTCGATTGAAAAGGATAAAGTTCAACTGGCTGCAAAGTCAATTTAGTCCTTTCTACGATATTCATTTGTTGTTGTAAGCCTTTGGTCATGTGATAACCATTTGTGTTCTTCTTAAATTGGAACATACCGTCTGAAAGCTTCGATGGGTTGACAGCTTCAGCATTTAACCGATAGCGAAGAAACAAAACCAAAGTGTTGCTAGTCACGTTGTCCAGGCAACGTAGATCTAGTTTCAAGTTTATTGTTCCATAGTTTATACTTTTTATAATTTCATCGTTAATTCGTTACGTAAGTTTTTGTCCAGATAACCCCCTGGGAGCGGGTACCCGGCAACGTAGATCTAGTTTCAAATTTATTGTTCCATAGTTTATACTTTTTATAATTTCATCGTTAATTCGTTACGTACACGTTTTAAGTTTTTGTCCATATGACCCCCTGGGAGCGGGTACCCCTTTTATTTATTTCTTAATACATTAGTGTCAATGATAACTTTTCGATAAGACCGAGGGGCCATCCAACTAGACCTATATCCTTGACTGGGTCGGTAATGAAGAATATCGTGAAGAGTTTTAAGTGTTCAAGCTGGAGAAGTGATGGAAACAAAGACGTCATCTCGGTAAAAGTTTCAGGTAACGTTCCAGTGAAGTTATTACAAGTTACGATGATAAGAGGAGGGCGATCGTCGTATTGTCGTATTTATCACGCTCTCTGGAACGTAAATAATAACAACGCGCACATACGTCATCACTCTTATGGGAGTTCCTGCAGAACCGATAGTTATTATCGCTTATGATGCTCGCGACCATCATAAGTAAATCGTAACGATCGTAACAGTCCTGGAACGAAAATAAAAAGTGGGAGGAGTCAATTTACTTATTACGGCGGGCTCTGGAACGGCAATAATAACAAGAATAGTAACGATCGTAACTAATATTACGTCGATGGAACGCTACCTCAGTTTCAGGAAACAAACAATCGGTAGGCCGAGATAAGATCATAAAGAGAGGCTGTCTGCATTTCAACACAAAGGCAATCTTTGTCAAAGAATGAGAACAAAAAACGAGCGTCTCGCTAAATAACAACAATCTCTTTAGTCTGATTGTTCTTTTTTCCGTTATCCGCAATCGAAAACATTCAGAACTTGTCACAGGCGTGGTCCCAGCACAACGCTAAAATCTTGCATAGCAACCTTAAATATTTGCAAAATTAGCAAGTTTTCAGTGCTTTCGCCAAAAGCTATTTGCAAAAGCTCGTTTCGGTCCTCGGGTGCGGTCAGAAGCTATTAGTGCCATTAGCCACAAGTGTGCAATTTGTACTAGTTATGCTTCTATGCCGTGACTAAACCTTGGTTAGTGGACCGAACATCCCTCCTGGCTTCTTTATGGAATTGTTTTGCTTTAGTTTCGTTTTTCTTTTTTTGTCTGCATTTTTTGTATTATACTAACTATTTCTGAATAACCAGCGCCATGGTATATTCTTAATCTGTCTTTCAGATTTGTTTTCTTGTATTCGTTCTCTTAGCCTAGTCATTCACGACCAAACTCTCGTGTTTGAGTTGGAGTCATTTTGTGGGAGAGTGTGAGGAACTGAATGGGTTGAGACTAGAGTTGTTTGGAGTGAGGGCGTGTGGGAGTGAGTGGATAACTGAGAGAATTAAAGAGAAAAGTTTCAAGGTTATTCGACTGTTTGGAAGGTTCCTCCGGATAGGGTTAGCACACAGGGAAAATTGTATATCCCTGTAGTAGTAAATATTGGCATAAGTGTTCATGTTTCTTATAGAATTTTTCTTTTGTTGTTTTGGTGCGATGGCCCTTGTTGGCTTTTATGCATTAAATATCTATATATCTACAGTGATGGAGTTGTTTAGTAAAAACGTATCATGGTGTTACTATGCCGTGTTTTTTAAGTGGAGATGAAGGTAAGGATCGGATGTATCATCTCCTGTCGGATTTTCAAATACAAAACTTCACGAACGACCGAGACTTTTATCAGCCACTTCTACAAAATATAGCTGAAAACGATATTTCGTTTTCAACCTTAGTGACGGGATAAAGTTAGAGGTTAGTTACAGGTTAGTTACGATCGATACCCGACCAGTTTCGTTTTCCTAGCTAGAGCCTGAAGATGAAGCTAGAGGGGCCTAAATATCGCTAGAATAAATTCGGCTGACTTTCGGTTTAGCGCCATCAAATACGATTCGTAGTTGACTTGGAGGGAAATAGTGGAGTAAACTTAGAAAAGGAAAATAAAGAAAAGAAGAAATTTGGCTGAGAAAAAATATCTCACATTTCAAACAAATGGATAGGCCAGTGGTGCGGAGGCAACGGTTTTTTACCAACAGCAAATCATGTCTGCAACCAGAGCAAAATAGCACTAGAGATTAGCGCAAGACTTGGAAAAAGTGACACACAGTTCGAAAAGCAGCGATACTAGCACTCCTAGCGGTAGTGAACGTCCCTATTGAAACTTAATCAGTCGTGCACCAGCGCTGGCTCCAATAACTTTATATTCTGAACACGGCAAAAAAAATGACACAGCCTCTATTGTTTCCTTGGTGGGTGCAGACATCACCTTTGCTTTACTAGAAATTTCTAAATACGTAAGTTTGTCTCGCTTTTAATGCCGCAAGTGTAGTGGGCGGCGCCAGGAGTATGGCCCGTTAGCAAAGCATGGGAAGCATAGGTCTTGGCGTTACTCCCTAGTGTTATTTTGCTCTGTCTGAAAATGAAAGAGTATCGATGGCTTGCGATTTTTGCACCAACTTTGAAATGAAACAGGAGCGTGAAAAACTACCCAGTGTACAACAATCAAAACTTCTGAACTTTCGTTCCGATAAATTAGACTTGAAACTTGACTTGGCCGCAGAAAAAATAAACACTTTGACGTTGCCAAACGCTCGAAAAGACAAACCTGCCAAACTGGAAGCGTGTCAGGTCGTTTTGTTTACTCACAAAATTCTCTGGCCAGTTCTCACGGCTGAATCACAAGAAAAATGTCTGCCCATTCATTTCTCAACACCCACTCAATCATGAAATATCTTTTCGTGGGAAAAACACAGGCCGGAAAATCTGGAAGGCTAGACGAGGGGCGACAACTCTATTTGACTGGACTGGACAATTCTACTTGACAGCACTCACTGAGCCGTCATTTCAAGGCCCCCAAAGGCAAATAAAACGGTCGGACCTGACAGCTCAAGTTCGTACAGCCCTCGAAGCTCCTAAGGCGTATTCTCGCCGTTCCCCGGGGACTCCTCGGGGGAATAGAAGGGAACGGCGAGATAGAGGGAGTCACTCCACGCGGACTCCGCGTACCGAAAACAACGAGAACACGGGGAATGCTTCTAAAATGAATTTTGTTCGAAAAAAAAATATGCAGTTGACGAAATTAGTCTGGATTCATTCTGTTTTTAGTTTCGTTTATTCTGATTCTTTTTAATTAATTTTACATTGCACCAACACCAGCAAAAACTGATTCCCCTCCAAATCTGAAAAGGAGTCCTTTTTGATGATGGTGATGATAATCGGAGCACTCCCAGTCCGTGGGGACTCGCGAGAGTACGGGGAGTGAGTCCCCGGGACAAACAAAAACGCGGGGACTCCTCAAGTGGAGTCCTTGGGGAACGGCGAGAATACACCTATATAGAGTATTGGAACCGAGACTGTATCTACTGCTACTCGGTACTTTTTACAGAAGAGAAGACGTACCTGGAGCAACGGCATCAACCAAGGCGCCAACGGCACGACCATCGTTCCAGTCGGTGGTGAAGTTGTGTATTGGAAGATCCGGACATTTGTTCTGGATCCATCCAAGAAGTCTGGAAAACAAAAATTAAAATTTCGGGTGAGGAAAATACAATATTACAATCATGATGGGGAAAATCTGGGCATTAGCTCTGGGTCCATCCAAGAACACCATCGTATTTATTCTCTTCCTTCAAAGGACACCTGAATGAAGAGTACCAAGTATCATCCCTATCTGTATGACTTCCGTTAACATTGCCTGCAGAAAACCCAATCCAAATACGAAATAGTGTTTCCAAGCTATGATTTTTGCTCCATTCTGCGTCTGTCCTTATTTCAGTACCGAAAAATTTTAGAAAAGAACAAATGTCTCCAATCAACCCTTCTTCTGGAATATTTTTTAACCAGTTAAGCCCAAAGGTACATCTAGAAGAAATTCCAATACCATCCGGCCAGCGCTGTACAAGATTTGAATGAATTGCGCTTTTTGTCTTGGAGTCTGCATGTGTAAACCTCCAGAAACGAACATCCCTATTTTGAAAACGTCACGCTCAGGAGAAGAATGCTTTCCGTGGCCATGTCTGTAAATGCATTCTCCATGGTATGTTCAAGTATGGTTTCATTGTTCAGGTGTCCTTTAAATAATATAAAGAAAATTAACCATGAACTTTGTTTTAAAAGGATGGGTAAATAAATAGTGACTCGCCAGAAGCATGGATTGGCATTATCAATGAAAGGAAATTAAAACCCCGAGCCCGTCTCTACATCGAAACCAGTGAACGCGGGAAAATCTCTATCACGTCAACGACCTAATCGAGCGACAAAAACAGCAGCAGTGTCCAAAATGAAATCTCAGCACCAGCTTTAACTCCCAAAAATTCCTACGAAATCAGATGCTTATAGTTGCTAGAATCTTTATTTTATTTTACCAAAGGTTCGTTTTCTCTGGCTTGAGCCTGGAGAGGACCTTCGCCAAGAAGGGTGGTAAATATTGCCAGAATAAAATAATAATCAGAATAGATATATCGATATTAACGCTAAAAGACCTAATGGGCTATAGCTAATGCAAATACAAAAACAAATCAGTTGCAATAGATAAGATTCCAAATAAATCTCTGATATAATCGAATAAACAACCCTTGCTTACGAACTGACCTTAAACAAATAAGAACCAAAAAACAATCTAGAAAAATTGTTCTCTATGTGCCATACCGATAGATATATCGATATTAACGCTAAAAGCCCTAACGGGCTATAGTTAATGCAAATACAAAAACAAATCAGTTGCAATAGATAAGATTCCAAATAAATCTCTGATATAATCGAATAAACAACCCTTGCTTCCGAACTGACCTTAAACAAATAAGAACCAAAAAACAATCTAGAAAAATTGTTCTCTATGTGCCATACCGAAACTAAACAACCCAATAATGTATATACCTCAAAATAATTTCCACCTATTCCTCCCTTTTCAAACACCCAGAAGAAATGTCCAGTCTCAACTCTTTTAACTCTATACAAAACACAAAAAATAGGGACCAACATTCGACTTCCCCACCTTAAATGCCTCCTTCTATCTGAAAGCTGTAAAAAAAAGAAAAATCTACACTTAGGCTACTGACACCAGAATAAAATATCGCAAGAATGCCGGAATTGAAAATACAACGACCCTCGGGCTATGAACAAACACAATACAATAATTACTGATCACATCAGGACACATAGATCTACATTTAATTTCATAAATTGCTTTTCATTTAACTCGTTATACTTTTACTTCTCTGCTCGCTTCTCTGTGTCATGTAATCCAAAAATGCTCCGACTCTACAAATAGTGGTTCTTGGTTTTGAGTCCTCGGTATTCTGACATGGTCAATCTGTAGGCTACAGGATGATCGTAAATTCTATGGTCTGCAGTCTCTTCATAATCGTCTTAATAGATCATGTCTGGGGTCGCGACACTTGTCAAAAAATTATCTTCTACAGGGTGGTTATTCACCAGCCAGCCAGACGAACGGATAGAATTGGCATCGAGTTACACGTCTAGTTCTGCATGATTGCCAATCATCTGCAGTCGCAATTTTCCGCCAAGAAATCACGAAACCAGCACGAAACTGAAATTTGGCACTGCCAACATACGAACAAGTGATTTAAAGGAGTCGAATAAGGATGAAAGGGTGCTCAGGTTTTACTAACAAAATCAGAATAACTTCTAGGTTCGCAAGCTGGGAGGATGAATGAATGAATGTACTCCCGAAAAATTGAACACTACCGCTGTTTCGTGAAATAGACCACGGGAATGGTAGCGACTGACCGTAATAACTAAGATGTAAGTGTTTTTGGGATCCCAAAACGCAAGTGCAGGGATACCTACGACATCGCAAAAGTTGTCCGTCTGTCCTTCCGTCTGTCTGTCTGTGAGCACGACAACTTTCGAAGGAAATGAGATATTTTGATGAAACTTGGTGGGACGATTGTTTGGGTTAAGGGAAAGGTCGAGTTCGTAGATGGACTCTGTAGCCCTATATTAAAGGGTGAGGGAGGGGTTTCAATTAAGGGAAACAAAATTTAGAAGCTATTGAGATGTTGATTTAGGGGTAAGGAGACATGCTGAATCTGAATATGAAAGGCATTTTTATCACCAGACAAGTAGTTCTTTTGTTAGTAGTAGTTCATCAAAGTTCCTCCTATTATGGAGCGATCAAGATAAGAAGATTTACGGACTTGAGAGAAAGATGGTAGACCTTCACCGACAAACAGTGCAGAGGCACTACAATTCCAAGAAAACCAGTGCAACCACCGGAGGGAGTTATTAGTTGCGTTTTTGCAGATACCATGGTAGCCTATCTGATACCACAGTCTAAAGTCGTTTTCGCAGTTACCGTGGTATCTCATACCACGGCCAAAAGGCAGTTTTGCAGTTATCGTGATATCTGGCAAGTTGTCGTGGTATCCGATATTCAGATACCACGGTCCGACCGTGGTAACTGATCGTGGTATCTGAAAAAGTCACCTCACTTTCATCAATTTTTGTCAAATTGGTCGGATAGAAGTTTGGCACTTAGTGATGTGACTGGATATCAGTTTTTCTTTTGGGAGGACTTTGAAAAGCGCAATTTCGGCGATTGCCGTTTTAGCAGTAGAGCATCCGTATATCCGATACCACAGTAACTGCCAAAAAGACTAATTGCAGATCCAGTTACCGTGGTAACAGATATCATGGTATCTGCAAAAATGCAACTACTGTACAGGACGTGGAACGAGTTGCCGCCCCTGACCGTGATATACGTCGCAAGAGACAGGCCATAAAGCAGTGTTGCCATTGGTCGCAGAATTCTGCGAATTGTCACAGGTTTTCGACTTCACCCCAGATTCACAAAAGTGAAAAATTTGTCGCAGGAAATCGCACTTAGCCTATGCCAAAAATTTCGCGAATTCTGGGAGTTACAAGCATTTTGGCCAATTCCAGGGCAACTCTTTTCGGAAAGGGGATTTTTTTTACGAATATTAGCTCCTCTTAAATTGGAACTTTAGAACCTAAGAGTTAAAAAAAATCGTTCTTTTTCAATTCGGTTCTTATAAAAAAAAAAGAATTTTAAGGGTGCCAGAATGTCACAAATTTTGACTGCCAAATGTCACAGGTTCCGTTTGAAAAAAAGCGGCAATACTGCCATAAAGCTGCGTGCAGAAACATTGAACAGGAAAGATTTTACCGCCCCGTCACAATTCGCGAATTTCCTTTAAAATCTCTTCAGTCATGTCCGGAAAGAAATGGCGAATTTTTGTGTAACTATGCGACCATCACTATTTTCTTCAGGGGAGGGTCCGCCGGCAAAATTAGAAGTCCATGATATCTTTCAGAAAAAAAACTAGCCCTTATTTGGTCTGTTGCTAGCAGTTCTTAAAATCGCAACATCCTAAAATGGACGACGCACCCACTTAAAGTACTTGGCAAACAACAAGAACGATCCTAGCATCAAGTATGTTGAACCATGGATGATGAATCATAACTTCCATACAGTAATTGAGCTATTCATTCGCAAGCGATAACAAGTCTTATCACCGATACTTTCAAAGAAGACAATGAACGCTAATTTGCGAAACCGCCTGCGTCATTTTTAATTCCTGGACCATCCTCGCGAATGCTAATATTTCATTTACCTACTCCCCTCCCTAGATAGTAGGCCGATATTTTTGTTTATAGAACATGTCATGTCTTCTTACTAAACAACCTCTTCAACACGATCTTTGTGTCTTCCATTTCATCCGTTTCTTGTAACACCTAACAGACCCCACAATATCGGTCAGTAGCCCATATACAACTCTACGCTGGACTTTGACACGAAGAACAAGAATCCTCGCAAAAGGGGCGACAAAATATCTCAACCGCTCGGGAGTGACCATGCTTACAGACGGATAGATGATTCGACAAGGTAAAGCTCTCCCGCCACTGTCTGCTATCTCAAATAAATTTGCATTTTTGGGATAAATGAATGAATTAGTTCCCCCAAACGGCTACGCGGGAAAAAGAACAACAACAAAAAACTTTCGAAAAAAAACGAAATTTAAGATCTAAAGAATTAATTCACGGTGGGCCATATCTCCCAATCTTCGGAATTCAGCGAAACATATACTTTCGGCCGAAAGAAAGAAAATCGAGATTTTTTTCTAGATCAGATAATTATCCCCCTAAGATGCTAAACGAGGGATAAATATGCGAGGGATTATATTCATCCCTCATTTAAAGGAACAGTAAACTTGACTCAAACTTGGCTCAGGGAGCTAGCTGACATATCAAGAATGTACCCTGAGTCGATATTGAGAGTTAGAAAAATTCTTGTCACGACCATTGCAGTTTCTGGGCAGTTTCCGAGAGTTCGACTTTTGAGTTAGTAAAACAAAAAACAAAAAAAAAGCAAAAGGTTTGTGTGCCGGGAGTAGGACTCGAACCCACGATCTTTGCCTCAATAGCCTTTTGAAACAAAGTAATACAGTGTATTTCAACAGGGTTGCCACCGGTAGTACAATTGTGCTAATTATAGAACTTTCTTTTTACTTTGGCAGCAGATTTTAAGAAAAAAGTAGTTGTCAGGTTTTATTTCCAAGGTTACTATGACCCAGCAACACGTCCTGAGTACTTTTCTTATTTGATATTACTTTTTTCCTTTTGCATAGTGAATTTATTTTAGTAAAGTGGCAACCCTGTATGTTGATAACACAGACAATCGCGAACTTTTACAGTGCATGAGTGCGTAACTACAGTGCATAAGGGGCAAGGCCCTGCCAGCTAGCTCTGGGAACAATAAGGAGGGGTTTCGAGATAACAAAGATGGGGGGTCCTGTCGACAATAAGTCCCTGTACATTTATCTAAGCCCCCCAGGCCGGTTTGATGGCCGAAAGTTGCCTAGTCAAGTTTACTGTTCCTTTAACATCTTCGACGGATACTTAGCTGATCAAGAAAAAAACCTTGTTTGTGTTTCTTTCGTTGTGAATGGTCAGCTTGGCTTCAAACTTCTTTCCATACTTGAAACTAACTACCTTTCAATTACCGCATTTCCCCTCAAATGCATTGGGCAAAAGTAAGGACCAGTACCTTGTCCATCTTGGTGTCCGGTCAATTCGTCACAGGACCATTCGTCACAGGACAATTCGTCACAGACAATTCGTCAAAGGACAATTTGTCACAAGGACATTTCGTCACAAGGACAATTCGTCATTAGGACAATTTGTCATACGGACATTTCTCACAAAGAACCTAATTTCAAGTTCGAATTTCGATATATTTTAGGTAATTTATTATTAAATACTCAGTTAGGCCTACATTAAAATGAGGTGGCTATATAATAAATTAAAACATGTAGCTCTGAGCAATTCCCTGCAGATATTTGAGTACATTAGTTTGACCCGACCGATATTGCTCGGGCAACCAGCAACAAATCGCCCAATATTCATTTCTTTTTGGCCCTACTCCTGTAGCAGAAACGATACCACTTTCCAGATGTTTGGATGAGCTACTCCAACACGTTTGTTGAACGCCATCCTAACACTATGCCGGGAATGACAACATTGTTGTTGGTCTTAGCAAGGTCTTCTGCGATGCGCTCAAAGAAGTCCCGGACAGGGATGGGAGAGACAGCATTTCTGCTTGTCCAATACCAATACGACTGATATATCAATATTGGAGGTTAATGCAGGAATTAAAAATCATGATTCAAATATGAATTCAAACACCCTCTTGTGAAGGGGTGGAACTTTTCGAAAATATGACGAATTGTCCTAGTGACGAATAGTCCGTGTGACGAATTGTCCTGTGACGAATAGTCCGTGTGACGAATTGTCAGGTGACGAATTGTCCCTGTGACAAATTGTCCGTGTGACGAATTGTCTGTGACGAATTGTCCTGTGACGAATTGTCTTGTGACCAATTGTCCTAGAATCGTCCATCTTTACCAATGTACTTTCTTCGCATACCCCAACGTAAGCGCGCGTCCGCCCTAAGACTCACAATCCACCTCAATTCTGCCCCACCCCACCCCTAAATCGACCTAAAATGTATACAAAATGTACACAAACAAAATATATGAAAAAATGAATGTATATATAAGTCAAAGTATTTCTGCTTAGACGACTTGACAGGGTAAAGGTAGCATATCTGTCACTGACATCTGCAATCTACAAACACGGCATTTTTGGTATGTACACGTATTGTACACAAACAGAACATATAAAAGTTAGCTTAAATATACATTTATATAATATATATATTCTTTTCTACCAGACATGCTAACACAGTTGAAGATAGGGAAGTGCTAATAACTCAATTCAGAGAAAATATCGCTTATAACCTTTTAGAAACACACCGTCGATATATTCGTGTTAAACTGTACTTTGTTGCCTTTTCCTTTTTCCATTTTTTCTTTTTTCTTATCCTCTGCCACCTATTGACAGTTTTGACAGGCAGCAAGTCTATATCATACAAGACCAAAGGTTCCGATGGAATCCCAAAAATTCAATATTTGATCCAGACAATTAGGTTTTGTCTTTGCCAGATCCATTCTTCGCCAGGCCAAACAGCTAATCATTAAGAAATCCAAGCTCAGATATGGATTCAGCATGTGCGTTTACCTCTAAGCCGATCGAAACGATCCTAGCTTACTTCTGTGAATTTTGCGGTTCTGGCGAAATTCAAGAACTACTTGTCCGGCGAAAAACTAAATCTCAAAAACGGATTCACCGTATCTCCTTACCCCTATATCCAACATCTAATCAACTTGAAATAAAAATTTAACTTTTAACAAATTTTCCGGTTTTGGCCGGATTCCGGGCGAACTATTTGTCCGGCGATAAAACGGTTTTCGTATTCTTGTTCAGCATGCCTTCTTACCCCTACATCAAACATCTAATCAACTTCAGATAAAACTTTAACTTCTAACAAACTTTCCGGTTTTGGCCGGATTTCGGACGAACTACTTGTCCGGCGAGAAAACGGTTTACATATTCTTGTTCAGCATGCCTTCTTACCCCTATATCGAACATCTAATCAACTTCAAATAAGACTTCTATTTTCAACAAACTTTCCGGTTTTGGCCGGATTCCGGACGAAATACTTGTCCGGCAAGAAAATGGTTTTCATATTCGTGTTCAGCGTGTCTTCTTACCCCATAATCGACTATCACATTAGCTGTTTAAAAAAAATTGCTTGCCCCTTAATTTAAACCCCCTCCCCCACCCCTAAATGTAAAGCTACAGGGCCCATCTACGAACTCGACCTTACTCTTGACCCAAAGAATGCTCACACCAAGTTTCATCAAAATATCTCATTCCCTTCGAGAGTTATCGTGCTTACAGACGGACGGACGGACGGACGGACAGACGGACAGACGGACGGACAGACGGACGGACGGACGGACAGACGGACGGACAACTTTTGCGATGTCATAGGTATCCCTCCACTTACGTTTTGGGATCCCAATAATATATAAATACTGTTTTTTCAATTTATATTACGGTATATGTACGGTATAACCAAGAACAAATAATACAACAGAACTTTGGTCCCGTGCAGTGACTATGGATACCCCTACAAAAATGAGCGGAGCTAGAGGTACTTGTGTGAGGTTTAAGTTGATACCCGTCTACTCTCCTCTTCGCCACTGCGGATACCGGACGAAAAAACGTTGTCTGCCTTCAGGGGTTGAGAACCCGGTCTGCAGCGAGTTAGACGTGACGTCACAATGGTGGACAACCAATCAACTGTTAAGGACGATTTCTACTTCGATAAAGCTGTTTGTAGAGGTAACAAATTATTATATTCTGCGTAGCTCCTTCTCCGCTGGTTTGCACCCGGTAGGGTATCAGAATATATTTGAATTACCATGGTCGTATTACAGGGATAGGGAGATGGAGGTTCTTGTGATTATTTGTTCTTGGGACAACGGAAGGTGACAAAGACAAATTTACCTCTGTTTCGGCGTTGGTCCTTTCTCTCCAGCGATCTCTCCGTCCCACATCGGAAGAGAAATCGAGTAATGTAGAATAAGAGTCCATATCAAACCCAATATCAGCTTGAGCTTACAATCGAAGATATCCGAAGAATCTAGAAAATTGGATAAGAAATAATAAACCTCCGAACAAATAGCGCAATAAAAAACGGAAATTGCTAAAAGGAGAGGGCATCGGACGGCGAAAGCGACAGTCAATCAGACAAATGGGAAAAGTCAATGAAGGGGAGAAAACGATTATGATAAAAGGGAAGGTATTTAATGGCGGATAGTCCTTAGACCTTGCTGTAGCGGAGAAATTAAAGTACTGGCACTCGAAAGTACCAACAAAAACGGAGAGCATTTTTTAGTAGATTTCCTATTTCGTGATTTTCTAGAGGCTACTAGCTAATGCGGCCGGCATAGTTGCCAAACGTTTTTAAGTTGTGCCTGAAAGTACGGTAGGCTACAATTCAGAGGCCATGAACGTCAAAGTAGTGAACTGAAAGACAAAAGGCTAGTCCGCCGAGATTTGAACCCACGATCTTCGGCTTCAATTGCCAACAATGAGCTACCGACGGGGTTGTGAACATAGTTCGCAAACCACTGCAGGCGCCAGATTATAGAAACGGGCTACAGAACAGTGATCACGCTGAAGCCAATCTCGTCTAAGCATTTCATAATCTTGGCCTACGTAAACTTTACATGAATATCGTTCTTTTTTCTTGACTGGTTGATCTATTACTCTTCAACTTCCCAAATCATTCATGAGAAAAAAAAAACTCAATCTTCCTAAAAGTGGACACGAAAATCTGAACAAGCAGTCTCTGTCTGGATCCCGAGACAGCACCTGAGACTCTGATGTAGATATAACAGTCGATAACCCCCCATTTCTTAACACGATTGATCGAGAAAGATTTAGAGCAAAAAACATCCGCCGAATCGTGACTCGGCTCGTGTGTAGATGACCCGGTTCATTCTATATGCACGAAATATGGTTCGCTGGCTTCATGCCATTCACTGCATTCTTCACAATGGGCGAACCCGATTTGCTGGACAGTCGAGATACACCAAAAGATACCAGTCAACTTAGTTATTGCAAGAGCCCAGCTCGCAAGCGCCTTCCGCAACCCATCAACTGAAGATGGTCTCAATTCTCAAAATATGTTTTCCGTTCTTGCTTCTTGTAAATTACCAGCTGACCTACTGTCGTGAATGATCAAGACCAGACAAGATTTCAGGCATCAAACACTGAACATTCTAAATAGCCACTAACTATGAGCAAGAGAGATAATAAAGTGAAAGAACTCCTATCTGCTCTCTGCTTGGACAAGCGAATGACGCAACTTCACACGGTCAGTTCTTCTCTGTTATTTATTAAAGAGCCTCCATCGTCTCTATCCCCTTTGCTCACCTCCCTTCCATCTGTTTTACGGCGCCGGAATTACGTACTTCCTTTCATTAGCACAATTAATCATAAGTGAAAAATAAGTATTATCATGCTGGTGAGTTCCGAGGGGTTGGCAACTCACCGTCAGGGTGTACGAGTGCCACAATTTGCAAGTGCCACACAAGTGCCACACAGCGTCCTAATTTCGACGCGAAATGTTTTTCGACGGTTAAAATCAGAAGTGCCATACAAGTGCCACACAAGTGCCACACAGTGCCACACAAGTGCCACACAGTGCCATACGCGTCCTAATTTCGACGCGAAATGTTTTTCGACGGTTAAAATCAGAAGTGCCATACAAGTGCCAAACAGTGTCACACAAGTGCCACGCAGTGCCATACGGTGCCACAAAAGTGCCACACAGTGCCACACAAGTGCCACACAAGTGCCACATAAGTGCCACACAGTGCCATACAAGTGCCACACAAGTGCCATACTGGAGGGTGTACGAGTGCCACACAGAGTTGCCAACCCCTCGGTGAGTTCTAAAGATTGTCTTTCACTTTGGTATCTCTCTTGCTTAAAATTGTGGCTATTTAGAATGTCCAATGTTTGATGCCTGAAATCTTGTCTGGTCTTGGATCATTGACTACAGCAGAAGGTCAGTTGGTAATTTGTAATAAGCAAGACCAGTAAACACATTATGGGCGGTCCAATGGGGAGAAAACCTGCCACTTGTTTAAAGTAGGCTATTTTGGTGGTGTTAAAAATTTTGGTCCTTACTTTTGACCCGTGTGCGATGAGAGCGATAAGGGTCTTTATCATATGATATGTGGGTGTAAACAACTAGACGGGTTGAAAGATGACACATTAAGGGGGAGTTCACGCGAGTGATTGGTTGGTGAATATTATCACTTAGGAGTTTTGGTTCATAGTCTTTGTTTTGGTTAGTCTAAATTTGTATCTTTGTTTGCTATGGCTCCTGGCTTTAAATATATATACAGTATTTTCACAATCCAATAAGGATACAGTTCCGTCACAGTTCTCACCACTGAAACGTCATCAATCTGCATATTAATGTTCAAAAGAATCGGAAAATCGTGACTGGTGATTACGGTACCGAACTCCAGCTCCGTCATCCCAAAGTCACTAACACACGTCACCAATAACGTAGCAAACCCTAACTTGATGACTCTTATTTGAGTGAATGGAAAACCTTAAGGCCACCAAATTGCGTCACAAATCTGCATGTGAATGCTCCTAAAAAATCATGAAATCGTGACTGGTCAGTACAGTACCGAACTCCTACTCAGACTGCCCTGTGGCAATGCTCGAGTCACTAACTATGTCGCCAATCCTAATTTGATGATTTCTATTGAAACGAACAGAAAACATTGAAGCCACTAAATTATGTCGAAGTCGTCTTCGCCAGCTAGCTTTGAATGCCCTTAAAGAATCTAGAAATTGTGACTGGTCAATACGGTACCGACTTCCTACTCAGACCGCACCGTACCTCATCAACGGTTATGTTCGATTCACCTACTGCGTAGGCAAAAACGTAGCCAATACTAACTTGACGACCCGTCGAACAGACAACATTAAAGCCACTAAATTACGTCGAAGTCGTCGTCACCAGCCAGCCCTGAACGCTCTGAAATAATCGAGAAATCGTGACTGGTCAATACGGTATCGACCTCCCACTCAGACTGCAATGTACTCATCAGTGGTTATGTTCGAGTCACTGAGAACATGGCTAAAAACCTAGCCAATCATAATTTGATGATTCTTATCTGAGCGAACTACAACACTAAAGCCACCAAAATACGTCGAAGTCGTCGTCGTCATCGGCCTACATTTGAACCGAGATTTGAACGCTCTTAAAACAATCGAGAAATCGCAACTGGTCATTGCGGTAACGACCTCCCACTCAGACTGCAATGTACTCATCAGTGGTTATGTTCGAGTCACTGAGAACATGGCTAAAAACCTAGCCAATCATAATTTGATGATTCTTATCTGAGCGAACTACAACACTAAAGCCACCAAAATACGTCGAAGTCGTCGTCGTCATCGGCCTACATTTGAACCGAGATTTGAACGCTCTTAAAACAATCGAGAAATCGCAACTGGTCATTGCGGTAACGACCTCACTCATGCTGCAACGTCATCAATGTTCATGAGCCACTGACTACGTCACCAAAAACGCGGCTAACACTAAACTAATGATTCCATTTAGCGCAAGTAGAAAATTATGCCGCAGGGGGAGAATTTGATTTAGAGTGTCAACCCCTTTCGCATTTGATGGTAAAATTTATCGGGATTGATTGGAATAATCATAGCTTGATGATTCTTATTTGAATAAATGACAACATTAAAGCCACTAAATTACGTCGAAGTCGTCGTCATCAGCCAGCGTTGAATGCTGTGAAATAATCGAGAGATCGTGACTGGTACCGACCTATTTCACAACGGGTTTTAGCTAATACTCGATACCAGCCAGTTCCTGAAATCGCTCTGAGACCGAGAATTAGCTGGGATTCTGCCGTCCGCAATTGATATAGGTGCCAGTTTCGGATACCAGCTAGTCTCGCACCCAAGTTGAAATCAGTTCAACTTATGAGGGTACTAGCCAATCAGATTATTTTGGGGAGTACTGCGGAATATTCTGATTGGCTAGTTTCGAACCAAGCCCAATAGATAAAATCACATCCACTCCTTGCTGTCTTGAAAACCGAAAGTGAATTAGGTCATTGTTATTCTGTATGACGTAGTTCAGCATTAGCCAATCGGAATATTCCTCAGTATTCCCCAAAGTAACGTGATTGGCTAGTACCCTCAAAAGTTGAACTGATTTCAACTTGGGGCCTAGACTAGCTGGTACCCGAAACTGGCACTAATATCAATTGAGAACGGCAGGATCCCAGCTGATTCTCGGTCTCAGAGCAATTTCCGGGACTGGCTGGTATCGAGTATTAGCTAAAACCCGTTGTGAATGGGCCTTAACTCATGCTGCAAAGTACGTCATCAATGTTTATGAGTCACTTACTACGTCACCCAAAACGCAACTAGCCCTAAACTTATGATTCCATTTAGCGCAAGTAGAAAATAATGCCGCAGGGGGAGAATTTGAGGTCAACCACTTTCACACATGAGGGTAAAATTTGTAGGGGTTCTTTGGTATTGCCTCCCAATATCCTGAAATCTACGAACCCCAATTTAACCAAATCGGGGAATCGCACAGATGTAGTAATTCCAGGTGACAGTAATAGACATGGAGACGATTGTTCTTATCCGCAACTGCGTCGCAAACAAACTTCGTCAATCAAGGTTGCCCGAGGATGCTAGACAGAATATTAATAACACTAACCCATTCAAGCCAAGTCAGATTGTGTTGTATTCTATCCGCTCGTTTAACTAAGTGGTGTTTATTTCTTTTATATCTGCAACTGAATATTTGGCAAATTTGGTTCGTAATCAACTACGTTGGCACACCTCAGCTATTTTGGTCTATAAACATTTTTTTTTCCGGAATTTCGGTCTATACTATGGCGGGAAATTTGTACGAAATTCGCCCTTTTCCAATTTAGCGGTCCTAGCAGATAGTATAGCACCACTTGAAACGCTACTCAGGTTTGACGCGAAAAACTCGTCACCATAGAAGATTGAAAGCTTAAAGTTTAACCGAAAAGGGCTGGGATAGGACAATCTAGTTACCCATCACTTATTCACTTAAATTGGCTTGAAGACTCGCTGAAAATGCGTTACTTTGTTGTTCCACTATTCACGAATAATCGATTTTCAAATAGTGGAATTAGTGGTACCTCTATGCGCTTGTATTTTTGCTGTATGCCTTACGAGAAAGATAAAAAAAAAAAAAAAATTGTTCAGGCATTAGCAATCTTCGCCAATCTCACCACCGCCCACAGAAAAGCCGAGTTTGTGTTGAGATTAAAATTTCCCGCGGCATAGTAGAATTTTCGTTGTGGGGACCGCCGTAGATATTCTGAACGCCATAACCAGACCAGATAGTGGAAAATAGAAAAATCCCTTTGCAGAACCCAAATAATTCAGTGTATTCAGTTGAATGACACAAAAGTAAGTTGGCTTTTCAGTTAAACTTTAAGAACCGGTAAAGTTCGGCCTAGATTATTGAAAAGGATACAAGGAAGATCCTAAAAGGATCCTAACCTATGCGTCTACCGGTGAATATTTTAACACGATTTTATATACGGACCTGAGTTTGCCCTTTAAATTTTAATTTCTTATCTAATTTAGAGCCACAAGATCGAAAATCACATGAGCGTTGTTTTGTCAAATTTCAGCTAAAGCACGAGCTACAAAAACCTTTTCCCAAAAGAGGGCCGAAATATCGCTGAGAAACATTGTAGCAGATTTTCGGTTTTTATTCACTGTTTTATATTTTATTTTATTTATTTCTCTCCCGTCATTTCAAAAAGAAAAAGGACGGAGTACAAAAACGAAAAGAAAAGAAAAACAAAAGAGAAACATAACACTTTCATAGGAAAAGAAAGTTAACAAATACGAAACTGAAAACTAACAAACTGAAAACGATTACATACATGTACACTTAGACTCTGAGAATTTTGCTCCAGGGGTGGGACTTGCTATTGAGTTGTACTTGTTAATCAGGTTAGAAATAGCAAGCTCAGGGTCTCTTATGTTATATAATTTCATCATTGTTATATACGTTTCCAAGTCAGCTTGGGCTCGAGGAGTATTAGCTAGGAGGTTGGTGAAACAAAAAGAATATTAGAAAGATCCTAGAAGAATTCTAATCAAGGCCGTATCCTGGAGGGTTAGGGGGTTCGACCCCACCGAAACCCACAAAAGTAATCGTCTTGTGTGGGCTTTAAAATCTGATCTAAGTCTTTTTTGTACTTTTCGGTCCGACCCACGGGCAACACCCCCCCCCCCCTCCCCAAATAGATTCCTGGATACGGGCCTGATTCTAATTTATGTTTCTGCAAGCACTATAAAATGTTTTCAGAAGGACTTGAACTTGCCCCAAAATTCCTACCAAATTTCGTGCCACAAAATGGAAAATGATATCGTGAGCCACAAAAAACTTGTTGGTCGCCGAAACAGACTCGTGAGCCACACAAACAAAACAATGCCGAAAAAATTATTTTCGAGCCACAGTCTCTTTGTTGGATCGCGCAAGAAACACATCAAGTTTGCCTGTTCCCTCAACCATATAAACAAACAATGCAAAAAGACGGCGAGGCCGGAAATCTCAATACGTGTAACGAATTTCCTCTCGTCAATCTCGATAAGAAAATGCTCCGTCACATCTCTCTTTTCGAAACATACACAAGTGAAATATTACTGAGGAAACAGTAGCGTCTGCGGCTGCAAAGGAAGGGAAGAAAATGAATACCCTTATTTGGCAAAACGTTTTAATAAGTCGCCACACCCGAGCTATAGGGTTTTTTCCTGTCGTAAAAAGATCAAGGGTGGGAGAAAGGTCTTTTTAAGATCAAGATAAAATTAATCGTAAGATTTAGTAGGACCGTTATGCCAAACCGGTTTAAATATCATTTCTGCTGAAGAAGTTTAGATCTTCTTTGAAACCAACTATTCAAGTTTATTTTTATTCAAGTAGTTAAACTTATTTATTCATTATTAATTATTACAAAAAAAAAACACTGAGCGCAGAATAGCATAGTTTATTTATTTTTCGAGTAGTTTTTTATTAATATAACTTGTATTCCTTTAGCCAAGCTGACTGCGAATCATATTTGACAAAGCAAAACGGATAAGTCAGCTACATTTTATTGGAGCATTTGGAGCTATATTTTGGCCCTTCTTGGCAAGGGTCCTCTTCAGGCTCAAGCTGAAAATGAACTTGTAGAAAACACTTAAAAGATTCTTCCTTAAATATCTGATTCTGTGAACTTCTTCGTGAACTTCTTGCCGGAAAACTGCTTGGAGTTCAAGCTGGTGCTGTGATTTCACTTTGGATACGATTGAGTCTTCGAAAGGGTGGAGATTCTTCTGCATTTTGGTTTTGGAGTCGCCTGTTTCTTCTTTTTCTTTAAGAAAAAGAAAAGACTACACCCCTCGCCATAACATCAGGTTGAAAGTGCACCTTCGTATACAGTCGTCGTAACATCCAGGGCGACTTCAACCCCAAGAAAATTCAGGTTTGAAGCCCAATTTTATCCCGCTTCTTCAAAGTTAAAAATTCGTCAGACAGGCAAAAACAGCACGATATGAGCTCCGTACTGAATAGGATCTTCAACCGAAAAGTCTAGGCAACATGCCAAGCGCATGAGCCATTTCGCCAAAAGTAGTTTTTGCCAAGTTCTGAGCATTTTGGAATGCTAACAAGGACGATTAGTGCGACAACCAGAATTATTTGTTCAACAAGACATCAGAAAAGGTTGGAACGACTGAGTCACAGGGATGACAGGGCAGGCAATGACGTGCAAATGTGTCTTTTTTTAGTTTTTAAATTGACGTCCTTATTATCGTGGCAATCTTCTTTCCTTACTTTCCGGTTTTTAATTTGGTTTTTTTGGGGGGGAATGCTTCAACAGGAAGCATAATGCTCATATACATATTTTAGTGCGAAAGTGGAAAGGTAAGTTGTATCCTAAATTAAAAAAAATTATTAGGTGTAGACAAGTATGGTAGTTACTTGTCTAATCCATTTATTCTTCATTTTCTCGTGTTCTACTTTTTGTCCTTATTATCTTCGTGCGTTGTGCTTATTTCGACGGGTAAAAAAAAAAAAATTATCATCATTTCGAACTCTGCGTGTCTATTTTAAGGTTAAATATGATGTTTGCTAAATTACTAAAATCCCCCCCTGACTCTGACAGGCTACCACGAATAGGCTAGCAAGTTTCCCCTTGTTGAGATTTTCAGATTTTTTGTTTAATTCGGAACAATTACAATGTTACTTTGCAGACCACAAATCAACAGCAGGCTATCGTGGAAAAATATGCTGGCCAGGACCAATCCCGGCCCGACTAAAAGCAGCGTCAAATTTGCTTTTTATAATCTGCATGCACAAATGGCAACATCTTATCCACTAAACCTATTAAACGACCAGACTTCGAAGACTTGCAATCTGCTAACGACACTCCAGATAAGATCAAACTATAACAAGCCTCTAAAATGAAACAGTTGTGTTTGTTCACGTCTTCAGTAGGCTACCACTGATAAAGAGTAACGATCTGATATAAAACCATATGGCATCATATCGCAAGGACAAATAATTAAATCATAATTAATAACCCTTCCGTCAGCGCCCGTCTGAACCCATCCGTCTGAAAATCGAAGGATTAAAAGAAACAGAATCAAACAAGCTGGCACAGAACAAATCTAAAATAATATGAATATTCCTTCAGCCCAAGCTGACTGCGAATCATATTTGACAGTGCCAAACGGATAGGTCAGCTGAAGTTTCATTAGACCCTTGCCAAGAAGGGCCGAAATATAGCTCTAATGTCAGCTGACGTTTCCGTTTTGCACTGTCAAAAAAAAAAGAATTTAATATGCAAAGACCGAGGGCCAGTGCAAAAAACAAATGCAAAGTGAATAAAAGCGAGGAGTTCCCAATAAAACCACCGGTGCCGGCTATAAATTAGGCGATTCCCTCTTCCAAACATTATAACTTTAATGTTCCAACACGTGTCAACCGGTGCTGGAACCAGCCAGGCACCGGGCACTTGCTGTACAGTAAAATCGAGAGTTGGCAACCCCTCGATCGAATACAAGGTAGACACCACTCGTCTTAACACTACTAACCCTAATCGCCATTATTCTGCGAACCTTGTTCTATAATAGGCTACATCGCTAACCTCAAGTAACATCCCACATCTTTCACACTCCTAAAATATTCATCTAAAAAAGCATCTAAAAAAACTTCCCTTCTCCACTTATTCAATTCCTCTAATACGCACACTACATTTACCACATTATCGTCATCCTTACCACACATAGGACAAAAGTAAGGACCGCTCTTCCCTTAGGGTGAATCGGGGTAATTTCTGACACTTCTGATTAATTTTCTTTAAAAAAAAATCCTCTTAAAGTTTAACTGAAAAGCCGACTTATTTGTGTGTCATTTAATTGGATACACTGAATTATTTGGATTCTGCAAAGGGATTTTTTTATTTTCCACTATATACCTGCTCCAGTTATGAGGCTCAGACTCAGAGTATCTCCGGCCGTCCCCACAGCGAAAATTCTACTATGACGCGGGAAATTTTAATCTCAACACAAATGCGGCTTTTCAGTGGGCAGTGGTGAGACTGGTGACGATTGCTTAGTGCCTGAACAAAAAAACAATGATAATCTTTCTCGTAAGGCATACAACAAAAATACAAGTGCATAGACGCACCACAAATCACACGGAAATTCCACTATTTGAAAATCGGTTATTCGTGAATAGCGGAACAACGAAGTAACTCATTTTCAGCGGGTTTTCAAGCCAATTTAAATTTTAACCGAAAAGGGCTAGGATAGGCCAATCCAGTTACCCATCACTTATTGACTTAAATTGGCTTGAAGACCCGCTGAAAATGAGTTACTTCGTTGTTCCGCTATTCACGAATAATCGATTTCAAATAGTGGAATTTCCGTGTGATTTGTGGTGCTTGTATTTTTGCTGTATGCCTTACGAGAAAGATCTATCTATTTTTTTTTGTTCAGGCGCCAAGCAATCTTCACCGATCTCACCACTGCCCACTGAAAAGCCGCATTTGTGTTGAGATTAAAATTTCCCGCATGAGCTACAAAATGTTGGTGCCATGACGTAGCTGGCTTTCTCCGCTACCACTTCGGATATCTAAACATGGAGAGTCTGATCCTCCAATAAGGTAAGGTACAGTTTGGGTGTAATGGGTGTAAGACCCCGGCTCTGGATTTGGGGAGAAATGGGTGTCTTAACGCCACCGCGGTTTAGCGCCACCGTATGTTTTCCGCCACCCAGGAAATCTTGCATCATCAAGAGGATTAGTTGGGTCAGACGAAAAGGTCAAATATTTTGGTAGGTTCTTCGCCACCGTATGTTTTCCGCCAACTCATTAGTGCAGGTAGCAGGTTCATGCAATTCCAGATCCAAATCCTTAAATGCGAAGAGGGTGTTTACCGCCACCAACGCTAACTCTACGTTAATCCTTGCTAAGACGAAGGCTGAGCTTAATGTTTCACATAATTATTTATTTTAAGTCCAACTAAAGGAACTGCCCAACTTCAACAATTCAAGGCCCCCAAACTATTGAGCCGAGACGAGAAACCGTCAGCAATGTAAATGTAATTTTCTTCCACACTCTTTGTTTAACTATTCCCATGATTATTTCTCTTGTCACTTAGTTCGGGTTCGGCAGTTATAGTTGCTCTTATAAATACTTTTAGACAAGTTAGTAACTGATAATCCCGTAATCACTGTGATAGCGCCGGTTGGCGCTCAAAACCCCATCAGAATATTAGGTCTGACAAGATTTGACCCTACCCTCTGGAGGAACTAATCCTCTTGGGGACGTAAGATTTCCTGGGTGGCGGTAAACACCCTTTTCACATTTAAAGATTTTAATCTGAAACTACCTGCACAGGCTACCTGCGCTACCTGAATTAAAAGGTGGCGAAAAACATATGGTGGCGGAAAACCGCGGTGGCGTTAAAACACTGCTACCATCATTTCCCCTGTATTTATTGTTTCCCATGCCAACCCGAAGGAAAAGGCTCGATGTGACGTTCATTCTGCAAAAACTTATTTTGCAGACGAAAGGCTAAAAGTAGGCTATCGCGACCAAATTGCTTACAAGGCCCAATGCCCGACCATTTGAAAAGCAACGTCAAACTTGCTCTTCCGAAAAAAGCAAGAATGGACTAAAAACAAAAACAAAACTAAATTCTAAACTAAAATTTGTCAACAAAATCCGTCAAGTAACAAGACCCCGGCAATCTGCTCACGACACTCGAGATAAGATTTAAACACTTGATTAGATTAAGATCACGTATTTTCTAAAACAGGCCTGCAAAATGACACATTTGTGTTTGATTACGTCTACAGCATGTTGATAAAGAGATCCTAATCTGAGGTGAAACAATACCGCACCCGATTTCAAGAAACAGGAATGATCTCGGGAATGATGCGATCACTCCGTTTCCGTCAACTCAACCAAACCGTAAATGTCAAAATTTCGATTTTACTGTCTGTACACAAACTTTGAGTTTTAGATCTTCAGCTTTTGCTTCTCTCATATCCAGCATCTGTTGTGGGTCATATCAGGACTAGATTAGCGTTCAGGTATCCTCAACCGCAACCCATTTCGATGAACACAGAAAACAAAAGAAGGCATTCAAAATTTTAGCTAGCATTACAAGCTCATTTAAAAATCAGAAGTATGCCATTTATGATTATTCACAGACGAGTTTTACTGCTCGTGGAGGTAATTTAGGAATCCCGATATCACTTAAAGTCTAACCGAAAAGGGCTAGGATAGGACAATCTAGTTACCCATCACTTATTCACTTAAATTGGCTTGAAAATCCGCTGAAAATGAGTTACTTCGTTGTTCCGCCATTCACGAATAATCGATTTTCAAATAGTGGAATTCCGTGTGATTTGTGGTGCCTCTATGCGCTTGTATTTTTGCTGTATGCCTTACGAGAAAGATTTATCTTTTTTTTTGGGATCCCAAAACGTAAGTGGAGGGATACCTATGACATCGCAAAAGTTGTCCGTCCGTCCGTCCGTCCGTCCGTCTGTAAGCACGATAACTCTCGAAGGGAATGAGATATTTTGATGAAACTTGGTGTGAGCATTCTTTGGGTCAAGAGTAAGGTCGAGTTCGTAGATGGGCCCCGTAGCCCTACATTTAGGGGTGGGGGAGGGGGTTCAAATTAAGGGACAAGCAAAATATTTTTAAACAGCTAATGTGATAGTCGATTATGGGGTAAGAAGGCATGCTGAACACGAATATGAAAACCATTTTCTCACCGGACAAGTAGTTCACCCGGAATCCGGCCACAACCGGAAAGTTTGTTAAAAGTAAAACTTTTATTTGAAGTCGATTAGATGTTGGATCTAGGGGTAAGAAGGCATGCTGAACACGAATATGAAAACCATTTTCTCGCCGGACAAGTAGTTCGCCCGGAATCCGGCCAAAACCGGAAAGCTTGTTAAAAGTAATATTTTTGTCTGAAGTTGATTAGATATTCGATGTAGCGGTAAGAAGGTATGCTGAACAATAATACGAAAACTGTTTTCTCGCCAGACAATTAGTTAGCCCGGAATCCGGCCAAAACCGGAAAATTTGTTAAGAGTAAAAGTTTTATTTGAAGTTGATTAGATGATAGATCTAGGGGTGAGAAAAGATGCTGAATCCGTATGACAATCATTTTTTAGCCGGACACGTAGTTCTTCAGGAATCCGGTTGAAACCGGAAAATTTGTTAGAAGTTAAATTTTTCTTTGAAGTTGGGATGTTGGATGTAAGGGTAAAGGAGATACGCTGAATTCATTTTTTAGCTTTAGTTTTTCGCCAGACAAGTAGTTCTTTAATTTCGCCAAAACCGCAAATTTCACAGAAGTAGGGTAGGATCGTTTCGATCGGCTTATAGGGGTAAACATACATGCTGAATCCATATCTGAACTTGGTTTTCTTAATGATTAGCTGTTTGGCCTGGCGAAGAAAAAACCTTACTGTCTGGATCAGATATTGAATTTTTGGGATCCCATCGGAACCTTCGGTCTTGTTTGTTCAGGCACTAAGCAATCTTCACCAGTCTCAACACTGCCCACTGAAAAGCCGCATTTGTGTTGAGATTAAAATTTCCCGCATAATAGTAGAATTTACGCTGTGGGGACGGCTGGAGATATTCTGAGCCTCATAACTAGAGCAGATAGTGGAAAATAAAAAAAATCCCTTTACAGAATCCAAATAATTCAGTGTATCCAATTAAATGACACACAAATGAGTTGGCTTTTCAGTTAAACTTTAATAGTTCGGAATGAAATGAGTGACAAGCCATGAGCAGGGTGTTAGAGACAACTGAACGACGGGGAAATACTCTCAGTTTTGTCATAACACTGTGATACTTTTGTGGAAGGAAACGTTACAGCCTACAGATGTAGAGATTAAAGCTGCACTGTCAGAAGTTTAATAACAGATAACACAAAGATGCGCCGTTTCAACAGACAACACTTGGGATGTAATCTGTTGTCGCGGCAAACGTTATGCATGAAATGTTATGCATAACAAGCATAGCCCGGCAGAGCCGAAAAACTGCGGCAACTGCTGAATTTTCCGGTATCATGACGACAAACAAAAAAGTCAGCAGATATTTTTTTTGCGGTTTTTCGGGTCTTCCTGGCAATGCTGGTTTTGCATAATATTTCATCCACAACGTTTGCCACGACACCAGATTACATCCAAGTGTTGTCTGTTGAAACCGCGCATCCTTCTGACAGTGTGGTTTTAAAGGACACCTGAACGATCCTACCATACTTCCATGAACCCCTCAGATCGTCCTTCACAGTACCGGTACAGAGAAGACGAATTTTTTCGCTCCGTGGTTTCGGCGCTATCCACTCTTGAAGTTCTAAGTCTTCCTATGGCGATTCGTTACGACCTCCCAAGACAAATTTAGCGCCAATATTTAAACTGTCATTATCGCATGGATAAACGTACGTTGATAACGCATGGATGGATAAACAGCGCATGGATGGATAAACGCATGGACTGTTACGGCGTGGACTGTTACAACATGAACTGTTACGCATGGACTGTTACAACTGTTACGGCGAGCGTTACGATCAAGACAAGTCGGAAAAAAGGCTGAAGATTATAGCACGGTGAAACTTCATCCGATTTTAGTCCGGTTTTCGAGAGATAAATGGTAAGCAGTATGTAAAAGTGGCAATTTAGGGTGTTAGACTTCATTCAGATGACCTTTAAGCAGACACAGCTTAATTTAAAAGAACAATAATTTAAAAGCCGTCTTTAAAAGAACACGGAAAATGGCTAGACAATCCTTCCACCAATTCAAAAAAAGGTGCGGTGCATCACATAGCAACAGCATCTCTCCCCCAATGCACACAAGTGACTAGGATTCGGACTTGGGCAATCTGCCAAACAACACTTCAGATATGATCAAACTTTTTGATAAAAACAGGCCTGCAAAATGATACAGTTACCTTTGTTTACGTCTACGGTACCATTGATTAATAACAGATTATCTGAGTTGGACCATAAAGGTAAGTTCTCATTGCCCAGAAAATTTTTCTGGCCAGATTTATTTTCTGGCCAGAAAATAAATCTGGGAATCATGGGTGTTCTCACCAGAATCTGGTACAGTACAGGAGTGTCGCATCCTATTGGTTGGTTATAATTAAAGATACAGGAATTGACCAATAGGGTGCAAGTTGCCATTTTCTAATAAAAGCTTAAAATGCTCAAGATCTTATTTCCAAAGAAACTTTGCTCCGGAATCAATAAAAAAAGATATGGAATATCTTTTAAATAACTTACCGTGTCATAAAAGGTACAAAACGCCGATAATTCAGTCTGAAAAGTCTAAAATCCTATCCCACTCAACGTTAAATTCTTTATTTGTACTTTTTCCGTTTCTGTTGAGCTGCACTAATATGCTTAATTAAGTAGTACTTCTATCTACAAAGTCTGGGTATCAACTAACATCCAAAAGGACAACCTTACAACCCAAATAATCATTAATAATTCACATTTTTTTCAAACTCCCCAAACTAATTAATATTTATACTGACTCTTTCAAACTTGAATTCAATACTCTCATTAAACTTGAATATTATACTAGAAACCTTATTTTCAAACTCAATATTTATTACTTGTTAGTTCATTACAAGTCCGAAATCTGGCCAGATTTTTTTTCTAGCCAGAAAATATCTAATCCAACAGATCGAAAAATCTGGCCAGAAAACACCGAAATCTGGGGAAAAAATCTGGCCAGAATTCTGGAGATGAAAATCTGGCCAGATTTCTGGTTGGTGAGAACAGCAATCTGGGCAATGAGAACTTAGCTTAAGGCATCAAATCTCAAGGAAAGGTAATGCCATAATCAATCTTTGTCCTGCCACCGAGCCACTAATGTCGAAATTTCGCGCTTGAAATGAAATAGCAATAGGCTCAGTGGAAAACGTTTGCCTAGGGCCCCAACCTCGGAAGTGGCCCGACCAGGGGCAAACTGGTAAATGTATAAATTATAATGTGCAGAAAAGTATAGTTGGTACTTGACTATTATCTGGTCGTTGGTCTTTTAGAAGTAGACAATTAGCTATTCAAACTAGATCTGAGATTAGTCCTGGAGATGACGACTGAAATATAAACAATTTCAAAAGTACCACGGTCAGGATAGATGTCGGCGAGGAAACACTATGATGAATTATAGAGGGCCGCCGTTTCGCTGCGAACCGATAAATTAAGAAATTTTAACCTAAAAATGTTTTTCAGGAATGATCAACACTGAATCTGAAATCACTTTTATCAGCAATAATATCTTCAACAAGCAATCTGTTAATTCGATTTTCCCAAAGCCGCTAATGAGCGAAGAAAAATGAATCGAGCTTAAAGCTTCAGCGACATTTTACGCTATTTTTACCCTCTGACAACCCCCCTAGAATACCCACTTCCACCCGAAGTCTCTTTTCATTGAAATTCTTTTGGATTTGAGTTACAGCTCTTTGGCCAATTTTCACGCGTCTCGGAAACTGGGCAGTGTTTCCACTGTTCGCAAGAC
Organism: Branchinecta lindahli; assembly: GCA_023053555.1. Taxonomy (NCBI): domain Eukaryota; kingdom Metazoa; phylum Arthropoda; class Branchiopoda; order Anostraca; family Branchinectidae; genus Branchinecta; species Branchinecta lindahli. The sequence continues at coordinate 2,385,958 of JAKZAO010000003.1, forward strand.
TTTGGCTTTGTTGCCAGTTCGGAGTGCTCCGTCGGACTGTTGTCGAATTTCAAATTGCTGAAACGCTCGAAAATTCAGTCATAAATTGGAGGAATTGCTTGGTTAGCAGCAGGGTGCAAATGAAGGATGTTAATTCCAGCCTGTTGCTCCCCCACAAAACAGGGCAGTCCCCCTCAGCTTTTTTGAAAATCAGGGCCTTACAGCACAAGGACCACCACAGAAAGATACAGAAGATGCATTAGCCGAATATTTGTTTGCACCCTTCTCTCAATTTTGGCAGTTACATGTTAATTTATTGTTATTTTTGTCTACACTGGTTTTAATTTCTGTCTTTAAAACTATATAATGGAAGTAGAGACTCAAAAGACGACAGGAGGGGTACCCAACCACGAATTTTTACAACCTCGAACTTGGCCTAAAAAGGTTAATAGGAAAGCTCATTGCAGTCCTAACAAAGTCCTAACTGTCAAGAAAGACACCCTGAATGTCAAGAAAGACACCTCCACTGTTCGCAAGACTTTGGCTTTGTTGCCACTTCGGAGTGCTCCGTCGGACTGTCGTCGAATTTCAAATTGCCAAAACGCTAAAAAATTCAGTCATAAATTGGAGGAATTGCTTGGTTAGCAGCAGGGTGCAAATGAAGGATGTTAATTCCAGCCTATTGCTCCCCCAGAAAACAGGGCAGTCCCCCTCAGCTTTTTTGAAAATCAGGGCCTTACAGCACAAGGACCACCACAGAAAGATACAGAAGATGCATTAGCCGAATATTTGTTTGGACCCTTCTCTCAATTTTGGCAGTTACATGTTAATTTATTGTTATTTTTGTCTACACTGGTTTTAATTTCTGTCTTTAAAACTGTATAATGGAAGTAGAGACTCAAAAGACGACAGGAGGGGTACCCAACCTCGAATTTTTACAACCTCGAACTTAGCCTAAAAAGGTTAAGAGGAAAGCTCATTGCAGTCCTAACAAAGTCCTAACTGTCAAGAAAGACACCCTGAATGACCTAGGGTAAATTTGGGACTGTACAGAAGTTTGCATGTAGTATTTTCAGGCCAAGTTCGAGTTCATATAAGTTTGAGGTTGCATACCCCTCCTGTACTTTCAAATCCAAATATCTGCACCAAGTCACGTTTCTCTTGCTGCAAAAATTGACATAATCAGGCATGTTCTCATTACTGGAGAGTGGAAAACCACCAACCATTTATTTACGATCTTTGTAATGTTTCAGTTTCAGTTATGTCATGTTTTTTTAGACCTTATCGTCCGACAGCACAGGATGTTTCTGTGTGGTTGACCTTAGGACACTACTGTAGTCAACTTATTACTGATTAGGTCATTATCATTATAAGGTTAGGCAAAAGGTAATATCCTGGTAGTCTCTTGTCCTTCTCTAATCAGGTATGCCATAGCCATGCCTCAGACCACAAAATAATGATTTCTAGTGCTCATATTTCTGATATCTTAGGCCTCCAGCCATCAATATCTGTGGGTGAAGCGGAAAGTGCCAATCATTCTAAAACATTTTGGCCAGGCCACGTCAATGACTGAATATTGTCAGTGAACTGAAATTCAGTGGCCTAAATAAAACAAGAAAATTACGTAACGATTTTCACTTTCCATAAAATTCATTAAATTTTACAGGTATAGCTGTTGGAAATGTTATAAGCCAATAAATCCACAAGATTCCTACTATGATTGATCCAACACAGCCCAGGATTAACTGTTGTGCTCCCGCTTCTACTACACTGGATCCATGCCCTCACAAGCTCATGCCTACAGCTATCTGTGCTAAAAATTGCTGACTGGTCTCTAACAAGGTTTCTGGTAAACAGGTGAGTGTTTACCCTGTAAATAAAACAGTAGATACTAGTTCAATATGTTACTTCTAAATTGGTCCTATTGAGTGTTGATGAACATGTTGTAAAAGTAGGAAAAATCATCACTTGTGACATGTCAAGAGAGCCACTTCCTAAAACAATTATTTATCAGTGGATTGATTAATGTGTGGATTGGTAATTCCCCAAAACACTGTCGCTTCCTTCCTTCCTGTTTTCTGAGACCACTCATGACTCTAGTCTCCAGTCCTGCTAGTTTAATTGGTGCATAGTTTTGCCGTAGTTTTTCAACAAAAACCATTAGGGTGTCATTTATGTTTATTTTCAAACAGCTGCTGTTATAAATAGTAAAATGTTTAAAAAATCTGACAAAGACCACAAAGCCCTGATTGTCTGGACAAGTCTAATAAGTATTAACATTTTTGGGATCCCATTGAAACCGTTGGTTTTATTCTTTATGTTCTGGCATTTTTTCTATGCATATTGAAGCAAGCTTGTGTCGCTCAAAGTTTTATCAACTTGTCACGTTGACTGCACGCAACTATTGTGACACACTAGGCAAACGTTGGTCAGGGATGGGGGGGGGGGGACTATTACTATTGAACGCAATACATGCCGAGTTCTTACTTGCTATCTGGTACTGTTCTGACAACATAACAAGAAACATTTTCACTTCAGCTCCTGAATAGCTTTATGGTTTTGTAGGGCTTTACGTAGATACTTCATGGATTCTTTCTTTCTAGGCAGAAGATACATTGGGCCTCAAAAGTTTTTCAAACTGCTATAGCCTACTACTCCCTGGGAAAAGGGGTCGGTCTGGTGTGCTGATCCAAAAATCCGAACTTTCCAGATTACTGTGAAGACACATTGATGTTTGTACATCGGGAACCAATTTGTCTATGATTATTGAAAGTTCCTTTGCAGACTTCATTGTTTTATTCAAGTAAAAAGAAAGAAAAACAAAACTGGGATCATAGCGTAGGCTTATATCGACTCCAAAAGGTGAAAGGCCTATATTTATAAACAGTGGCCTATCCGCATCTGTATCCTCCATGTCTGGTAGAAATTTTAGACAAATCAGAGCCACTACTTTGGAGATAAGCTACAGATTTTTTCTTCCTGGAACTTCAAGGCCCTTCCTGGACTACAGTTTAAAACGTTTTTGTTTTCTGGAAAAATTTTACAAGCATGGCTTGTGAAATTTATACAACCGGTTCTGTTCATGGCCTCGGTGACTAAAAGAGTCAGAATGGCAACGGCAGCCTCCTCATATTTATCGAATCAGCACTTTTATGTACTTCCAACGGTAAGTGCGCAAATATAGCCAATGACAGCCACAATGTCTACCGGTTCAAAAGCATAAACAAAGCTGTTCTCTGTCAGAAGGAGAGCAGATTTATCTCTCTTCTTATTTCTGTGCATCTCAAAAGTATACAAGTTTCTATAGACAGTGGTCAGATACAGATTATGCTATGATGAGATCTAGATTTGTCTCTTTTTTTATAATTGGTGCATCTTTCAGTCAAGTGCAATGACCTAGTAACGACCAATTTTCTGAATTTTTGGTTCTAATCCTGGTAGAAAATGGAGAAGTAATTCTGAATTCAGGCTTAAATGCTCTGCGAAAGGTTTAGGCACCCTATTGCTACGATTCAGAACAGCCTATGCCAAATGCTGAACTCTTTAGATAAGATATCTACCTCAGACCAGCGACCCATAAATTTCCTTTACAGGGGTTTGTCAGGAAGAGATTTCTGATGCTATGCTGACCGCACGGACGATAGTTCGAGAAATACCCACGGTCCAATCACTTTCAAGACCAGATAGACAAAATTTGGGATTGGCTGCTGGCGCCTTGAGGGAGGAGTTGCTTTGGCGCACACGTCCAATGAGGCAAACAAGAATGCAGATTCGACCCAAGCACAATTTTTGGAAACTGAATTTGGTCCGGTCATCCTAGCAATATAGAAGCATAGGAAATGACAGGCCCCCTGAATGGCAATCATTACAGGAAATGTATGGGTCCCTGCTCAGACTAAAATCATAATGCAGCTATTAAAAATTATTTTTGACTGGTCATGGTCTCATTGTTTAATTTGAGTAAAGGCAAAATCTTGTTTGTGATTCTTGAAAGTTGCTTTACAGATCCTGTTATTCGATTGTATAGAAAAGAAACTACAATTATGCAGATGCTCTAGGGTCAAGGAAAGCATTGCGACAAGATTAGAATTTGAATAGGTTTACATAGACATGGTTTTTCGTTCTTCACCTGATTTGTTGGTGACTGGCTGCATTTTTATTCAGGGTGATTTTGCTCTTTCCGCATTTCTACCCTGCATGTCTGTTGGAAAGGTCGGCCAAATCAGAGCCACCACTTCGGATATAACCTACAGATTTTTTTGTTTGGGTCTTTAGGCCTTTCCTGGCTTCTTAGTAAGGACAGTAGGGTCAGTACCTAAAAGAGGTTGGTAAATAAAAGAGTGGCAATTGTAACTTTCTGAATTTTTACACCATCATCAACTGTATGTATTTCAAATGGTAAGTGTGCAAGAATAAAATAGCCTAATTCCTCAGCCTACACACAGCTGTTCTCTGTCAGAAGGGGAACAACTTATTCTGCATCTGAAGAATATCCAGGCTCCTGGAGCTGGTGAGGTACAGACTAGCTATGAGACTCAGATTGTCAATGTCATATGCCAAAAACCTAGTACCAGCATAGGATATCTTATGAATGTTTGGCTCTAATCCTGGTTAAAAATCAACAAGTATAGAATTTTGTTATATTTGTTCTTAAATGTGGTTAGACGTTATTTCACGCATTTCTCAACCATCAACGATATGGCTTTTTCCACAGTTCAAAAGAGCCTAGGCAGAAAAAAAAAATCAGAAAACAATAGAAGTAAACACCTCTCCCAATACTCCTTACCTTGACCTAGTTTCTTGCTTACAAAACAGCCAACCAGAAAGGGAAAAACAAACTTTGTCTCAGTGAACAGCTAACTCTTTCAGCAATCTTTTGTCACAAAATTAAATTGAGAAAAGTGTGTTTACATAAATTATTCCGATTTGTAAGAATCTCCTCCTTCCATTTCTTGTTTGAATCAACCTGCAGCAGTTGGGCACCAGATTTCTCCTGCCCAAGGTGAATCTCCTACTGAGAAGAAAAACAATCCCCTGTGTATTTGAGTTTCATGTGAGTCAGGTGAGCAAAGCTAGAGAAACATCTTTGAATATTTCAGTCCTAGAGACACTAAGAAACTATAACATAGATCACCCCCTCCTTCCCCTCCACCCTACCTCTACAAATCAAATCAACTTATCTGTTTTTTGGCCTATTTTTATAGGAGTTCTAGAGGTAGAGAGGAGGTGTGATCTCTGAGATATGTCTCTGAAGTGCGTCTCTAGGACTAGAATATCTAAAGATTTTTTTTTCTAGCTTTGCTTGTCTGACTCGCATGAAACTCTCCTACACAGGGATGATTCTTCTCCTCAGTGGGAGATTCCCCTGGGCAGGAGGAACCTCCAAAAAGTCTGCTGCTCCATTGTGCAGTGATGCACAAGAAATCAAAAGATTCACCAGTTCAATTCAATTTATTTATAACCCGTCAAAAACAAGGAGGGTGTTTAGCCCTAGTGACGGAGTACAAGAAAGAAAAACAACAACAAAGAAAAAAGACAACGCACATATCAATATTTTACATTATACACAACACAAACACAACTATAAATTACACGAAAAGGGAAGACCACTGGTGGTTCTGTTTACTGGCGGAAGATTTGAAATCTTCCACTCTTTTATCGATAATCTTAGCAGGCAGCTGAAATTTCTGTGCCAAGAGAGAATTACTGGTCCAAGGGGGCAAATGCAGCAGATACTTGGCAAATTTAAAATAAATTCTGTGAACACGGGCAGGGGCTTCAACCGGCACACAGAACCCAAAGTGTTCAAACTTTTGAACACATTATCTTGAATATGAATAAAGGTTTAGGCAAGTACTTTCCTGTAAAAGTTGCCTGATATGGTTGGCCTGCAGAAAAGTAAAAAAAAAAATCAAAAGAGACCATCTGCGGGTTGAACAGACACTTCAAATGAGACCAAAATGCTCAATCTTTAGAAACCTGGTTATTTAGATGCATATGGACTGTTATGACAGTTACTTTGCAGTAAAGTTGCCTGGGATGGTTTGAGTGTTCTCCAGCAAGGGTTCACCACTAGCAAGCATTGAAATAAGCATACAGGAGAGGTACCCAACCTCAGACAAGATTTCGAATTTCAAGAGAAATCTTTTTTTAGTGAGATATATCTGGCTTAAAAAGGAACCAAAAAACATGACAAAAATACTAGAGTGAAGCTAATAGAATGGATTACATGTTGGGGATATAAATTTTACTTCAGTATTTTCAATTAAATTTAATTTTCTTTTCAAACAGTTTCACCCATTTTTACATGAGGTCAGATTGCTTGGAAAGTGATGAAAAAGATAGAGGTAATAATAAGGCTAATAACAAGAAAATCCCTTTTTAAACCAGGTTCAAAACAAAGAAAAGACAAATAATTGTAATATTTTGGGACATAACCGTTGAAAAAAAATTCAGATTTTGCTTCTTGACTGTCAGGATAGCACTTAACTTTCATTTTAACATTTTCGCGGCAAAATTCGAGGTTGCGTAAAAACGAGGTCAGGTACCCCTCCTGTACACTGTAAATTTTTTTTTTGCAGTATTTGCTACTGGGATTAACCTTGTCTTTATTGATATAAGAATATCCCTAATTCAGAATAATCTTATCCGAATAGAGATAAGACTAATCCCAGTAGCAAAAACTGCATCCTTATTCGAAAAAACTTTTTACAGTGTAGCTCTAGTTCTACTCCGCAAATGTTGAAACTCATTTTTTAGTTGAAGGCGCTCCGCAGTCTGCCATCACTTACTGTAGGGTAACAGGCATTGGCTTAGGCTATCCAAAACTGTTAACATGACCTATCCAAAACTATGTTTTACTCTGTTTTTTCTTAGTTTGCTTACCTGATCTGTAGGTACTGTAGTTTAATGTGACAAGTTTGCTGAGTGGAGATTGGTAAGCAGTGCGATCAATTACCTCCTGAGACTTGCAACCTCAAAAATTAGAGATATTTCATGGATCAGCATTCTCTTTACGACGAAATTTAACCCATCACAATGCAGTTGAAAAATACCAGAGGCACATAAAAATCTCTGACATAATACAGCCACATAATAAAGGGTGTAAACTCAAGAGAACTTCCTATTTGCTGCAACAACTGCCAAAAATGCACTTTTTTGAAAGTTTTGGAACTCAAGCCTGAAAACGCATGCACCAAGCGAAAATTGAATTTTTCTGCGCTGGGCATTCTACGATTTCGGTCGAACGTTGGGGTACTTCGGGATTGCAAGAGTTAAAAAACGAGATCTTACGAAACGATAAAGCGTACCATTACAAAAAAGATTTTTCTTTGGCTATTTTACAAATATTTATCATATATACTGTCCTTTGTGCTTTAATGACGAGGGTGATAACGAGGGTGATAATGCGATTCATTAACAAGGACTCTAACGAATCTTCACAAAGCAGCAATGGAAGCTTTCTGAGCATATACTCACCAAGAAACATCGAGGCGAAATCCAAACTTTAGGTTGGTGCCGACCAGGCCCGTATCCAGGATTTTTTTTTTTTTTTTGGGGGGGGGGGGGTGCCAGCGGGTCGGACCATAAAGTACAAAAAATACATAGATTTAATTTTAAAGCCTACAAAACGCGATTAATTTTGTGGGTTTCGGGAGGGGGGGGGGGTCGAACCCCCTAATCCCCCCCTGGATACGGCCTTGGTGCCGACAGAACGTGAATCTTTTCCGAGACGCGAAAACATTTCGACTATTGGCGCGGCGAGAATTTTTATGGCACTTGCCCTTCGGCCAAGTGCCATATAGCGATCGCAATTTCTGTCCGTCCGTCGGTCTGTCGGTCTGTCGGTCCGGGTTTTGCTAGTTCGGGTACTTCCACATAAGCTAGGACGATGAAACTTGGCAGGCATATCAGGGACCCCAAATGATTAAGTTGGAAATAGTCACTTTCCCGATCCGAACATCGTGGGGGGAGTGGAGTGGGGGGGGGAATCCGGAATATTTTGGAATTTATAACTTTCGAACGGGTGATCGGATCTTAATGAAACTTGATATTTGGAAAGAGATCGTGCCCCAGACGGACTGAGTAAAATCTGAACCGGATCCGGTGACTCTGGGGGGAGCTGGAGGGGGGGGCGGAAATCTTGGGAAACGCTTGGAGTGGAGGGATTGGGATGAAACTTGGTGGGAAGAATGAGCATGAGTCCTAGATAAGTCATTGACATAACCGGACCGGATCCGGTCACTATCTGGGAGTTGGGGGGGGGGGGGGGCCGACAGAACGTGAATCTTTTCCGAGACGCGAAAACATTTCGACTATTGGCGCGGCGAGAATTTTTATGGCACTTGCCCTTCGGCCAAGTGCCATATAGCGATCGCTATTTCTGTCCGTCCGTCGGTCTGTCGGTCTGTCGGTCCGGGTTTTGCTAGTTCGGGTAGCCTACTTCCACATAAGCTAGGACGATGAAACTTGGCAGGCATATCAGGGACCCCAAATGATTAAGTTGGAAATAGTCACTTTCCCGATCCGAACATCGTGGGGGGAGTGGAGTGGGGGGGAATCCGGAATATTTTGGAATTTATAACTTTCGAACGGGTGATCGGATCTTAATGAAACTTGATATTTGGAAAGAGATCGTGCCCCAGACGGACTGAGTAAAATCTGAACCGGATCCGGTGACTCTGGGGGGAGCTGGAGGGGGGGGGGGCGGAAATCTTGGAAACGCTTGGAGTGGAGGGATTGGGATGAAACTTGGTGGGAAGAATGAGCATGAGTCCTAGATAAGTCATTGACATAATTGGACCGGATCCGGTCACTATCTGGGAGTTGGGGGGGGGGGTCCGGATTTCTAGTGATCCCGCGAGTTCGGTGCTTCCTGATGTGCTAGGACGATGAAAATTGGCAGGCATGTCAGGGACCCGAACAGATTGACTTGATAACAGTCGTTTCCCCGATCCGACCATCCGGGGGGGGGCTGGAGGGAGGGGAATCCGGAAAAATAAGGTATTTTTAACTTACGAACGGGTGATCGGATCTTAATGAAACTTGATATATAGAAGTACCTTATGTCTCAGACCTCCCATTTTAAATTCAGACCGGATCCGGTGACATGGGGGGTAGTTGGGGGGGGGGGGGACCGGAAATCTTGAAACTCGCTTCGAGTGGAGAGATCTGGATGAAAGTTGGTGGAAAGGACAAGCACAAGTCCTAGATACGGGATTGACATAACCGGACCGGATCCGCTGACTTTGGGGGAGTTGGGGGGAATTCGGATTTCTAGTGATCCCGCGAGTTCGGTGCTTCCTGATGTGCTAGGACGATGAAAATTGGCAGGCGTGTATGGGACCCGAACAGGTTGACTTGATAATAGTCGTTTCCCCGATCCGACCATCCGGGGGGGGGGGGGGGCTGGAGGGAGGGGAATCTGGAAAAATTAGGTATTTTTAACTTACGAACGGTGATCGGATCTTCATGAAACTTGATATATAGAATGACCTTGTGTCTCAGACATCCCAGTTTAAATCCGGACCGCATCCAGTGACAATGGGAGAACCGGAGGGGGGAACCGGAAATCTTGGGAAACGCTTTGAGTAGAGAGATCGGGAGGAAAGTTGGTGAAAAAAAACAAGCACAAGCCCTAGATACGTGATTGACATAACCGGACCGAATCCGTTCACAGTAGGGGTTGGGGGTTGGGGGGGGGATCCGAATTTCTAGTGATCCCGCGAGTTCGGTACTTCCTGATGCGCTAAGACGATGAAACTTGGCAGGCGTGTATGGGACCCGAACAGGTTGACTTGAGAATAGTCGTTTCCCGGATCCGACCATCTGGGGGGTGGGGGTGGAGAGGGAGGGAATCCGAAAAGTGAGGTATTTTAACTTGCGAACGGGTGTTCGGATCTTGATGAAACTTGATATATAGAAAGACCTCGTGTCTCAGACGCCCCATTTGAAATCCGAACCGGATCCGGTGATATTGGGGGGAGTCGGACGGGGGAACCGGAAATCTTGGGAAACGCTTAGAGTGGAGGCAGGGCCGTATCCAGGAATTTATTTCGGGGGGGGTTTTGCTCGCGGAATTTATTTCGGGGGGGTTTTTGCCCACGGATCGGACCAAAAAGTACAAAAAATACATAGATCAGAGGTTAAAACCTACAAAAATACTATTACTTTTGTGAGTTTCGGGGGGGGGTTTGAACCCACTAACCCCCCCCCCCTGGATACGGCCTTGAGTCGAGGGTTCGGGATGAAAATTGGTGTGAAGAACAAGTGAATAGCATAACCGGAATGGATCCGGTCACTGTGGGGGAGTTGGAGGGGATCCGAGTTTGTAGTAATCCCACGAGTTCGGTACTTCCTGATGTGCAAGGACAATGAACTTGGCAGGCTTGTCAGGTACCCGAACTATTGACTTGAGAATGTCGTTTCCCCGATCCGACCGTCGATGGGGAGTGTACGAAAGGGGAATCCGGAATCCAGTGGCAACCTCAGCTATTGTACGGGTTATCGGATTTAACCGAAACTTGATATTTAGAAAGGTCTCGTGCCTCAGACGTCCCATTTTAAATCCGGACCAGATCCGGTGACATTGGGAGGAGTTGGAGGGGCGAACCGGAAATCTTTGAAATCGCTTAGAGTGGAGGGATCGGGATGAAACTTGGTGGGAAGAACAAGCATAGGTTCTAAGTACGTCATCTAGAGCTTTCAGACTGAATGAACCTAGATGTCCTAATTGTAGGTCCGAACCGCATTTTTGAATGGCGGGGTGTTTATTTTGAATTTCTCTTCTACTTTCTCGTACTACTACTCGTAACAAGTGCCATATGAGCTCGTAGCTCTTGTTCAGCTAGCGACGACGAATTCGCCTCGAGATTCGCCTAGGTAAAATCTGCGTCTTTTCGGCGCCAAGCTTTACGCAGATTTGTAACCTTGATAACCTTCGAATTAGGTTTTGTGTATTTTTACGATCGGAATTTCCAACCCCCCCAAACATTTTGGCTAGTAACGTCGTCGAAACCTTTGATCTTGTTTATTCTCGAACGTGGGGTAATTAATTTTTAGAGTTTTACACCAATATTAATTAAGGGTTTTCCGTAAAAATGAATTCCTGTATTAAATTGCGTGTTGATTAATTGTGTGTGTGTGTAGGTGTACGACTACATGAACCTGTTGTTCCCCGATAAATCTCAACGGGAAATAGTTCGTTATGACTCGCTCCCTTTCTCTAGCTGTATAAATGTACTGATTGATTAATTGACTGAAGTTTGGCGCGAGCGGCTAAGAGAATTTTCAGGCAAAACTGTTAACGAAAACAAGGACTTACCGATATTTACGAGCTTGATTCCTTCATCGGTCTCCAAAAACTTGAGGGCAATTGTAACATTTTCGATTTTCTGGGAAATTATCATCGGTCGCTTATTAAATCTTGGGATCTTTTTTCCACTCAGCACCTCCACAAGGGCCAATAGCCTAAGGCCATCCGCTAGATCCGTTTCCAGATTTCCAACATGCTTGCTCACAGTTTTCAAATGCTCATTAACCCATCTTGTAAATGTATTCTGCTGGATTTTTTTCCATTGGGCATCTTGCGCTAACTCCCGTTCTGCCGCAACCATTTCGTCTGCTTCTTCTAGTAACTCTGGTGGCGGAGGGGGAAACTGCGACACTACTGTATTGTCGTCGCCACACTCACTAAACGACTGACTGGACTCCATGGCTACGTGTAGAGAGGCTTTAGGCGGGATATGACGTGCGCGTACGTAATCCAATTAAGGCAATATGCAACCTGTTGAATAGTTAAGAGATGTAGTGTAGGTAGAAGAGAGAAATCACACTTGGATTATTCATTAGAGATGACGGCTTTAACGAGACACATGTATTCCTAGAAATGGAAGGAGTGGGTCGCAAGATACGGTTTATCCGATCGACGAGTGGCGCATAGACAGATAGATAGATGGTCGTGGCAAAAGTTAAGAGCAAAAAAAACATCAAACACAAAAATTCAAAATATCTCCAAAAAACGTCATGCAAACAGCACATCTGCATGTTTATTAAAATATGATGCGTCACCAAATTTGATTCTGACCCTTCCCGTATTCCTGGCCGCAAAAACCGAACAAAGATTATGAATAAATAAATTGATTTATTACGAGCTGCCTGACACTGACATATTAGGTATCAGCACAATATATCATACAAAGAAAAAGAAAGAAAGGCACAACAAAAATGTATCAAAAAACTCTAAATTTACTGAATGAGTAGATGCGGCTGGATTGGCGGCTGATCTGAACATGCCTAGGCTACACATATTAGGGCCAAAAAGTCCTAGGCCACAATTTTCGTGAATTCTCTAATTTCCAATTCCGCCGAAAAAAAATGCGGAAGAATGTCCCCGGGAATGTTCAAAGCCGTACGGGATCAAATGAGGGTAGTGTGAAAATGCTGGATAACCAGAGATGTAGCGTGCAGTTTACGGGGATAATAATACGTTGTGGTTCATCTGATTTGTGGTGTTCGCCACTTGCAAGTGGCGATAAATCGCTGAGGAATATCGTAGCTGACTTTCTTTTTTTTTTGTTTTTTTTTATTCCCGCGTAGCTTCTTTTTTCCATTTTTCCTGTTTTGGACTGAACTAAACCAGTGGCTACGTCTCCACCTCTAACTCAGCGACGTTAATAGGAAAAAATCCTAACAATTTGACCTGCTTTAACGTCACTTACACTTTCATCCTAAGAAAAAAACTTTATTTTAAACATTCAAAATATGACTACCTTCTATTTTCAAAACTTTTCAACAAACATTCGCATCTAATCTAATTTACTTTAAACTTTTACTTTTTTTCTCTAAGGGTACTACCCTATACTTCCTAATGTAAAACATTCTTTATTTTTATCATTCACTTCTATCATTCAAATTTAACATTTTATCTATCATTTTTTTCGATCATTTAAAATTTAACATTTAATCTTATTGTAACTTGTATTTGTAATTCATCACCACTAGGCTACACAAATGAACTCCAACCTCACTTTCGTTTTGAACCATTGTTTAGCACAGCTTTTATAATTTACGAACCTATTGCAGTGCTATTCTGACTTAGCTAGAATATTCTGGACTTGTAATTAATAACAGTTTTACTCCTATTCGTCACTACTTTACATTCCAGTCATAAGCCATGTTCCCGTCTATCCTGTGACTTATTTTGAAAATCTGAACCTAACTACCAATGGACAGTTTTTCCAACTTGGACAACAACATTGACTGTGGATACGATTGCTAGGTCCATGACAGAGCTAGTGAATGCTCCAGTACAGTTAAAATAAACAACAACAACAACGTATTACCTTTAGTAACTGCTTCCAACGTCGTCCTCCCTCCTATCCTATGACTTAGTTTACAAATCTAAGCCTGAACCTAACTATCAACGGACAGTTCTTCCACCTTGGATCACAACACGAATTGTGGAGATACGATTGCTACGTACTTGACCGTGACGAAGCTAGTAAATGCCCCAATAACGTTGAATTAAACAACAAAACAACATCTCTCCTCCTTAGCCCATGGGTTCAACCCCCTTATTAATTCTTGGTTCAACGTCGTTCTCCCTCCTATCCTAATGACTTGGTTTACAATCAGAACCTGAACCTAACTACCAACGGACAGTTTCTCAAATATGGACAACACCAGCGACTGTGGATTAAGATTGCTGCGTACGTGACGCAGCTAGTAAACGTTCCAGTAGAGTTGAAATAAACAACAACAACAACATGGCTTCCCCTTGGCCACTGGGTCCAACGTTGACTTAAGTTTACAAATCTGAACCTGAGCCTAACTACCAACGGACAGTTTTTCTAACTTGTAAAACAACACCAATTGTGGAGACAAGATTGCTAAGTACATGACCGTGACGCAGCTAGTAAATGCTCCAATCACGTTGAAATAAACAAGAAAAACACTCCCCCCCCCCTAGCTCGTGGGTTCAACGTCGTTCTACCTCCTATCATATGACTTAGTTTACAAATCAGATCCTGAACCTCACTACCAACGGACAGTTTCTCAAACTTGGACAACAGCACTGATTGTGGATAAGATTGGTACAAGCGACGCAGCTAGTACACGTTCCAGTAGAGTTGAAATAAACAACAACAACAACATGTCTTCCCCTTAGCCACCGACTCCAACGTCGACTTAGTTTAACGGACAGTTACTACTAACTACCAACGGACAGCTTTTCAAACTTCGACAACAGCAATTGTCTCCCCCTTATGGAGAAAAATACCGTCTAGTTGTCATGAGGTGTAAGATGCGAGCTTTCCATGTTTGGGTATACTAAAAGGCATCTGTGGGTAGTCTACCCACGTGACGATTAGTCATGATCCAGAACCATCGAGAAGCTGACCGGTTCATATCAAAACAGATAAAGTAAAAAAAAAAAGAACAGAATGAGTCACAGAAAGTCCCAATAGCAAAAGCCAGGATGAGTAACCCACAATAACCTTATCATAATGCCAGAAGTTAAAAAATTATTTCTTTAGTCTTAACTATGGTCCCTTCCGACAATCGATGGCTCTGAGGGTTGTCGGCGAAACGTCCCCAATCAAAACGTCTCCAGGCGAAGTGTCCCCATGACAAAACGTCCCTATGGCAAAACATCCCCCCCCTAAACGTCGCCATCTAAAACGTCACCGGCTAAAATATACCAATATTAAAAATATGATAATAGTTTTTTTTATACTTGTTTATTTTGACGTGGCCGAATAAGAGTTTAGGTAAACAGACGATTATCCCGAGAAATGCAATGTTCACTAACCACTTGGCGACTGCTTCGAAATGAGCTACAGATCGTTATCAACTCAAAAGCAGAGCCCAATGATTCGAATCTGACTACGAAATTGTTTCATGAAGGTATGCAAACTTTTTTTTCATCATCTCTTTAATGGGGTAAGAACGGATGGGACTCGGCCAGCCGACTATTACAGATTTTGTGGTAGGATTTAGTTATCGGTTATAGTTGTTATCGGGTTGTTAGTTACAGAATCTTTAATCCCTCTGCTCATTGCCTCATTTTATTTTATTTTATTTTATTAGAATTTCTGAATTCTTTCACGAGTTTATGAATCATCAACATTGGCATACTTATATGCACACTTGCAAACAGTAAATCCATGCGAACATTTTGAATTCCTGTTTTCATTTTATTTCCAATCTTGCTTAAAATGTGTTACTAGACATAACAACAAAGTTTAATGCCTGCAATGCTGCCTCTTTTTTATAGTGCCCACAATAGACGGTGGGTTTACAGGAAGAAAAAGCTGAACAATGGATTAGGATTAACCAGTCAGTGTCTGAAGTACTCCAAGCACTGATCAAGTACAAAATATAAACAATTGAGTTTTACTTAAGTAGAACTTTCCTGGGAACTAATTACTTATTTCGTAAGTAAAATAACTAGGTACTTGAAGTCTCAAGTACCAATAAATTTGCAAGTATATTCTGCTTAGATCACATCGGTTTGCACATTGAAATGCTTCGAAGCATTTATCCAGCAATCGAAAGCCTTCAGAAACAAGACCAAAGGGTTCCGATGGGATCCCAAAAATTCAATATTTGATCCAGACAATTAGGTTTTGTCTTCGCCAGATCCAGTCTTCGCCAGACTTCTTGAACATTTTTACTCTTAAAATTTAGAAACAGATTAAGACCAAACAGCTAATCATCTAAGAAAACCAAGTTCAGATATGGATTCAGCATGTGTGTTTACCCCTATAAGCCGATCAAAACGATCCTGCCTTACTTCTGCGAAATTTCCGGTTTCGGCGAAATTTCAGAACTACTTGTCCGGCGAAAAAATAAAGCTCAAAAACGAAATCAGCGTATCTCCTTACCCCTATATCCAACATCTAATCAACTTCAAATTTTTTTTTTACTTATAAAAAAATTTCCGGTTTCAGCCGGATTCCGGACGACCTATATGTCCGGCTAAAAATCATTGTTATATACGGATTCAGCATCTCTTCTTACCCCTAAATCGGACATCTAATCAACTTCAAATAAAACATTTACTTTTAACAAACTTTCCGGTTTTGGCCGGATTCCGGGCGAACTACTTGTCCGGCGAGAAAATTGTTTTCATATTCGTGTTCAGCATGCCTTCTTACCCCTACATCGAACATCTAATCAACTTCAAATAAAACTTACTTTTAACAAACTTTCCGGTTTTGGCCGGATTCCGGGCGAACGACTTGTCCGGCGAGAAAATGGTTTTCATATTATTCGTGTTCAGCATGTCTTCTTACCCATAAACGACTGTCTCATTGGCTGTTTATTTGAACCCCCAAATTTAGGGCTACAGAGCCCGAGGGCTGCCCACTCTCGGCCACTTGGTGTACACCATTTTGCACCACCCATTCGCCACCCATCCGCCACGCGCACCACTCATCCGCCACCCATCCGCCACGCACGCCACTCATCCGCCACCCTTCTGCCACCCGGTGTACACCGATTTTGAGAGTGGGTAACCCCTCGACAGAGCCCATCTACGAACTCGACCTTTCCCTTGACCCAAAGGATCCTCCCACCAAGTTTCATCAAAATATCTCATTCCCTTCGAGAGTTATCGTGCTTACAGACGGACGGACGGACAGACGGACAACTTTTGCGATGTCATAGGTATCCCTCCACTTACGTTTTAGGATCCCAAAAAACAGATGAAACTCGTAACCGTTTGTGAAGCACACTGCACCTTTGGTAAGCAGACTACTAGATGGCGGGATATCCCTTCGAAGCTGCAACGACTATGTTCTCTCAAAGTGCAATACGTGTGATTCTTCAAGTACTTCTTAAGTACTAGTCGTATACTCAAATACTCAAGTACTACTTGAGTGCATATTGTTGTCAGGTGCTTAATACTTGCTACTTTAGTACAAAATCTGAAAGTACTTGATAACTGTAATCAGTACAGGTTTGAATACGGAGTCTATGAAGTACACGAAAGCATTACATACCGATTAGACTTCCTCACTCCAACAAGTCTTCCGAGCAAACTGGTTCCCGTGCAATTCTGCGTGTTTTAACGCCGGGAAAGTCTAAAATTATCTACAGTGGCATCCAGAAGTTCCCGATGTCTCATCGCCCCACGTCATTTCCAGCCAACTTTGCTAACCAAAACAACTGAGATGACGACTCCCGGTTAGAAATATCCCGGCAACCGAGAGACTGAATAAACACAGCAGTTAGATACAGCGCTATCGCGAAATAAATTTTCCCGGTATGAGACAGAAAAGTTTCGAGGAGACAAGAGAGAGCGACAACTTGATGCGAGAAATTTAGCTTCCAAACAGCTACTATCATCGTAATAAATATATATTTTATTTGTAACCCGCCAAGTACACGAGGTGATAGCGGAGTAAAGAGAACAACAAAAACAAGACAAAATTAACAACAGTATAAACACACAAAATTTAGACGTAATTTCGAACTGGACCTGAAAATTCATGAAAAACATCATGTACTCGATGACCTGGATGACAGATGTACATAGTATTGACGCTGACGTTTTCTTTTTAGTGAACGAATGACATCTTGGACGCAGACCTTCTGAACTAATTTGTGGTTGCGGCAGGAACAAGGAAGGTACATCAAAAATTTACAATGATTATATATAAACACGTATATACAATACTAACACGTCTTCAACGCTTTAATGTCTTTTTTTTGCAGAATGTGGTAAATACCGGAGCAATACAAGATGTAAGGAGTGCAGAAAGCGCTATAAATTCGCCCAAGTTCCTTCCGGTTGTAGCGACTTTGTTCGGACACAAACGACCATAAAAAGGCTACCATCGTCATGATGGCATAACATCGTCATGGTGGCCCTGCCCCACTTTTTATGTATCGCATCTTGCTGGAGAATTTTAACTAGCGAAAATTAGAGATAATGTTGCATTCTGTTGTCTTCTTTTGTTTTGCCTACTCCATCTTGATCCTCCAGGGTCAATTTTGATGAGCAATATTTTTCATTCATTCCATCCATGAAGAAATTGCTCTATTTATTGTATGATGTGTAGCTATTGGGGTAGTCGGTGGGGTGGGTCTAGGCTAAAACCCCCCCGGCGAAAACCCCCCCGGACAAAACCCCCCCGCCAAAACCCCCCCGCCAAAACCCCCCCGCCAAAACCCCCCGGCTAAAACCCCCCCGTGACCAAAACCCCCCCGACCAAAACCCCCCCGGTACCAAACCCCCCCGGTACCAAAACCCCCCCGACCAAAACCCCCCCGGTACCAAACCCCCCCCCCCCGACCAAAACCCCCCCGCATAAAAAAAGACGCGTATAAGTAGAGTAACTGGTAGTTAGAGAGTAAGAGTAGAATAAACTTCTTTCACAAACTTGACTACAATAATGTCTGAAGTACAGTGGGTATCAGAACAATGATAAACAAAGGGAGTGTAAGGCGAAGGTGAAGGTTGATGGTTTTGCTGAAGTCACCAAACACCCGCATTCAACTGAAGCTGTTGTCAGTGAGGTGTTAAATGTGAATGATCAAATCAAAGCCAGTTCCACTCTGTGTATCGATCCCACCAACAAATCCTTTCCCAATGCCTCCTCCTTCTTGGCAAGGAAGCTGCAGTTAGGATGCCACCCATTGGTGCAATGTGAAGCTCCCTTTGCCTGATTGCTCTTTAGTTATCCCTGATTCATACCAGAAACTCGAAGATGGGCAGTAAGCGGAGGGATACCTATGACACCGCAAAAGTTGTCCTACTTTCCGTCTGTGAGCATGTATGAGCTTTACTCATACATACCCGTCTTTTTTTATGCGGGGGGGGTTTGGTACCGGGGGGTTTTGTTACCGGGGGGGTTTTGGTCGGGGGGGGTTTGGTACCGGGGGGGGTTTGGTCGGGGGGGTTTTGGTCGGGGGGGTTTTTAGCCGGGGGGGTTTGTCCGGGGGGGTTTTCGCCGGGGGGTTTTAGCCGGAACCCCGGTGGGGTAGTCCTGCCAATCCGAAGAAATTTTGAGGGAAAAACTAAGCGGATTCAAATATCCCCAAAATTAAAGCTGTAATCATAGCTTTTGCTGCACCCAGAATCTTTAACCGCGCACTACATAGTGTTTCCGCTAAGAAATTCTGAGATAATTGGTTACTTTAAAACTTAGCTATGCTTACAGAAAATTACACAGGGATTCAGCTGTTTTTAGCCCCTTTCCATGTCCTTGCCTTGGATGGCAAACTTGGCAAAATTTGCATAACCGGTCTTTGGACCAATAAGCTTCTCGGAAACAATGATGAGCTTGATACTTCACGTGTAGAGAACAATTAATTATGGCAAGCTTGATAACCAGTGTATAGCTATTACAGGAGATAGGCTACACTTATGAAGTGTAGAACTTGAGAACGAGAATCAATGGAAATACTACTGGAACAGAATGAATTACTGTCACAAGTACGACCTGAACCTTTTTTCTTTTTCTTTTGTGTTTGTTTATGCTGAAATAAAATTGACTGATTGATTAAGCCTTAGAAATGCTTTATCTGGCGTCTCTCTGAAAAATTTCAACATTAATTACAGAAGTGAAATTAACGAGATCGGAGCTCATTATTTGGCTGCTCTTCCTCCTTCCCTGGATGCGATATAGTAACAAAACCAAAGTTTTCGATGGGATCCAAAAATTTAATATTTGATCCAGACAATGGGATCTTGTCTTCGCCACATCCAGTCTTCGCCAGGCTAATCATCCGAGAAAACCAAGTTCAGATATACCTCTGATCGAAACTTCCTGCTTTACTTCTGCCAAATTTCCGGTTTCGGCCGAATTCCGAGCGAACTACTTGTCCAGCAAAAAAAAAGATAGTTCAGAAACGAATTCAACATATCTCCTTATCCCTATAAAGAACATCTAATTAACTTCAAATAAAACTTTAACTTATAAAAAAAAAAATCCGGTTTCAACCGGATTCCGGACGAACTATATGTCCGGGTAAAAAATGATTGTCATATATATTCAGCGTCTCTTCTTACCCTTAAATCTGCCATCTAATTTTGCTTTTAACAAATTTTGACTGTTCAGCATGCCTTCTTACCCCTAAATCGAACATCTAATCAACTTCAAATAAAACTTCTGCTCTTAACAAATTTTCCAGTTTTGGCCGGATTCTGGGCGAAGTATTTGTCCGGCGAGAAAATGGTTTTCACCATCGTGTTCAGCGTGTCATCTTACCGCTAAATCGAACTTACAATCTACTTCAAATAAAACTTTTATTTTTAACAAACTTTCCGGTTCCTGGCCAGATTCCGGGCGAACTACTTGTCCGGCTAGACAATGGTTTTCACCATCGGGTGTTCACCATGTTCAGCATAGTGTTCACCCCATAATCGACTCTCACATTAGCTGTTTCAAAGTATTTTTTTCGCCCTTAATATAAACCCCCTCCCCAATCCCTAAATGTAGGGCTACAGAGCCCATCTACGAACTCGACCTTACTCTTGACCCAAAGAATCCTCACACCAAGTTTCATCAAGATATCTCGTTCCCTTCGAGAGTTATCGTGCTCACAGACGGACAACTTTTGCGATGTCATGGGTATCCGTCACTTACGTTTCGGATCCATAAGGTAGTGAGTGGGCAACTTTCACTTTCTACTAGTGAGACATATGCAAAAGCTCCGTTACCTGGGAAGCAGATCATAGATTTTCTACTCATCAACACAATATCTGTCACAAGTGATGATGCTGAGGCATAGGGGGTTTAACAGAAAGTAGTCCGCTTAGAAGAGCTGCACTGGAATATGGCGAATTAATTTAACCGTACCCTAAATCAAGAACAAATAATCTGATAGAATTATTTGAATATCCCTGTGATACGACCATGCCGAGTCGAATATATTATGATACCCTACCCGATTCAAACGAGCGGAGGAGGAGCTACGTAGAACATCATAATCGTTATCTCTTCAAACAGCTGTATCGCGGTACAACTCCGAAGAAGAACCCGAACGCCATCGGAGTCGTACTTTACAGCTGATTGGTTGTCTGCCGTACTGACGTCACGGGTGACGCGCTGTAGAGCGGGCTCTGCACGCCTGTAAGGCATCCTATGGTTTTTCACCTCGTATGAGCAACGGCGTAGAGGGAAGTAGACGGGTATCAACTCAAACCTCACAGCATGTACCTCTAGTTCCGCTCAGTTTTACCGGGGTATCCATAGAGTCGCTCCATGGGTCCAAAGACGGACGTTCTATCAGATTATTTGTTCTTGCCTAAACGGATCCCATTTGCTGCTGATTTAGCCGCCTCCTCGCAAATGCCTCTTACGAGTTTGGATTTTTAACTTACGTTCAGTTTTTCTTTCATTTGACTTGAAGTTCAAGGTTATAATGGGTCTAAGTTTAATCCAACAGTTTCCAGCGTGTCATTTCGAAGTGTAACCACAGAATATACAGTGACATCTCTTTTCTAAGGAGGACCGCTAACTTAATCCGCTAGATGGCACGCAGACCATGGTTCGCGAATAGGAAGCTAATACTCTATTCTATATGACTAAGTCCAAAACACGCCAGTGATCCTCAGGAAGAAGGAGTAAACGTTTCCGTAATGACTCAAACTCAACCTGCGTCGAACAATCACGGCGCTCTTTGGGAGCAGCTGTGCCACCGTTTCTTTCTTTCTTCCGCTGGTACCCGGAGATGTAGCATCGGCAAGGAGAGATAGTAATAAAGAGTATCGAATCATGGTTTGCAAGAATGGTCAACTCATTCCAGTCAAAGAGTCAAACTGACCGGTCTAAGTTTTATGATGCGTTTACACACTGCGTCCTTTTGACTTAATAAAGTCGTAACTTCTGGGCTACATCTTCTTGTCGTGTATTTAGTAAACTATATGTAAGTTTGTTATTTGTTTCAATCTTCTTTTCTTTATATCTACTCCATTAGTGCATATACTGACTGTAGTTGTATATTATGGTTTTATTTTAATTTTGTACTCTTCAACTTTTGAGGGCAATAAAAGAATAATAATAATAATAATTTGTGCCTTGTGCTGATTTTGATGGTCAAAACATCAATCATCATCGGAATTACACTTACCTTAGAAGACTTCCAAAAAATCGGGTGAGGCGGACTGGGGGTTTCGGAATAAGATCGCGATAGGCAAGGTCATCTATTTCCAGAACCTCGTGGCCTCTGACTCAACATCCAAAAGATTTACATTAGGTTGTTCGACGTCTGTAAACAAACAAGAAACTGAATACTCACGTAAGAATCGCCACTCACTTCCAGCTTGCCCGAATAATCACCAAACACTGAAGAAAGATGAGAGACTAGAAACCGTGGGACAACGGACATAAAAACACCTAAAAATGTCGATCTTGCACTAAACTGGTCACTGCCATTCAAAACACAAGAGATAACTCCGAGGGGATAATCATTCCCCAATCCCGTGTAAACCGGGTGCCGATGTCAGAAGATTGCCGGATAGGTGTCGAAAGCCAGGGTTGGTCACCAAATGTATCTTTGTACATCATGGAAAGTATCTCTAAGTGTATCTCAAAATTAGCTATAAGTACCAATATATACCAGTCTTTCCCAATGTATGCCATTGTATATCATATGTCTCAATAGATCTTGAAGTATCTCAATGTGTCTCAAAGTCAAAGTAGATAAGTAGCTGAATGTATCCCAAAGTACCTCTAAAAAAAGTTAAAGTACCTTTGCTAACAATTTAGCTCGTAACCCTGTTTTTTGGTGATCAACCCTCTACCGGATAGATGCCGGGAGTGAGTGAACCCTCCCCCTCCCCTCGGATAATTCAAGTCCCTGGACAGAGGAAGCACCAAGACTCCGAGCGGATTAGCGAACTTCAGTCAAATTTGAATGGCTACTATCTCCATCATATTAGACCCAAGACCATCCTGAGCCACTGGTGGCTCACACGAAGCCCAGGGTGGTGGGTCTAACAAGGGTGGTCTAGCAAGAACTTAAATGAGAATCCGACTCCTGAGGTACTGTTTTCCTTGATTGGTCGAGAAGAAACATGGAAAGATGAAACCGCAATAAAACTTTTGAACCCCGAATTTATAGAACAAAAACGGCTCACACGAAGCCCAAGGGGGTAGGTCTAGCAAGGGTGGTAGGTTTAACAAGAATTTAAATGAGAATCTCCTGGTACTGTTTTCCTTGATTGGTCGAGAAGAAACATGGGAAGATGAAACCTCAATAAAACTTTTGAACCCCCAAATTTACAGAACAAAAGTGGCTCACACGAAGCCCAAGGTGGTAGGTCTAACAAGAACTTAAATGAGGATCCGACTCCTGGTACTGTTTTTGGGATCCCAAAACGTTAGTGACGGATACCTATGACATCGCAAAAGTTGTCCGTCTGTCCGTCTGTTAGCACGATAACTCTCGAAGGGATTAAGATATTTTGATGAAACTTGGTGGGAGGATCCTTCGGGTCAAAGTACAAGTCAAGTTCGAAGATGGGCTCTGTACCTCTATATTTGAGGGTGGGGGAGGGGTTTCAAATTAAGGGGCACAAAAATATTTTTTGAAAGCTGTTTAGATAGTGGATTTACGGGTAAGGAGACACGCTGAATCCGAATATGAAAATTATTTTCTCGCCGGACAAGTAGTTCGCCCGGAATCCGGCCAAAACCGGAAAGTTTGTTAAAAGTAAAAGTTTTATTTGAAGTTGATTAGATGTTTGATTTAGGGGTAAGAAGACATGCTGAATACGATGGTGAAAACCATTTTCTTGCCTGACAAGCAGTTCGCCCGGAATCCGGCGCAGACCGGAAAATTTGATAAAAACAAAATTTGTATTTGAAGTTGATTAGATATTCGATTTAGGGGCAAGTAGTTCGCCCGGAATCCGGCAAAAACCGGAAAGTTTGTTAAAAGTAAAAGTTTTATTTGAAGTTGATTAGATGTTTGATTTAGGGGTAAGAAGACATGGTGAAAACCATTTTCTTGCCGGACAAATATTTCGTCCGGAATCCGGCCAAAACCGGAAAATTTGTTAAAAGCAAAATTTGTATTTGAAGTTGATTAGATGATAGATTTAAGGGTAAGAAAAAACGCTGAATCTATATATGACAATCATTTTTCAACCGGACACATAGTTCGTCTGGAATCCGGTTGAAACCGGATTTTTTTTAGAATTTAAAGTTTTATTTGAAGTTGATTAGATGTTCTTTATAGGGATAAGGAGATACGCTGAACTCGTTTCTGAACTATCTTTTGTTTTTGCTGGGCAAGTAGTTTGCTCGGAATTCGGCCGAAACCGGAAATTTGGCAGAAGTACACCAGGAAGTTTCGATCAGTATCGTCAAAATAGATATGGCTTATACAGGTATATCTGAACTTGGTTTTCTCAGATGATTAGCCTGGCGAAGACTGGATTTGGCGAAGACAAGACGTAGTTAATATTCAATTTTTGGGATCCCATCGAAAACTTTGGTCTTGTTTTAATTGATCGCGAAAAAACATGGGAAGATGAAACCGCAATAAAACTTTTGAACCCCAAAATTTATAGTACAAAGAGGTCGAGATATGGCTTACTGCTTACTGGACGTTACTTAACATTCTAAAAAATTCCAAACGAAGTCATCCTTACTGACGCTTGCCGTGTTTTGTCCAAACTTTCAAAATTTCTGCCGATGCATTTTCAACGGAGCTTTCCACTAACTTTCTGGAATCACTTTCCAAGAAAGCTGCTTCGGTTTCCCAAGCGAGAAAACCGGTGCGGAAAGTTTGGCAACTTTCCAAATCAGCGCAAAACCATTAGAATGTGATTCCAACTTTGCTTTCCAGCTCGCGGAAACCCTCCTAAGTTTTACACAACGGGAGTGGGGGGGGGGGGGTAATCTGCAACCAATCAAGTAGACATTAGGGCGATCTCATGGAATCACTTTCCAAAAAGCAAACCCGATGAAAATTCTTTGACTGTGTAGTTGTACGAAAAAGTTGCATGTATTGCTATGTAGTAGTATGGAATACTTTGATTTAACATGACCGACTGGGTTAGTCTTCAGTAGTAGTATCCGATAGCATCCAATCTTGCTCTGATGGCATCCAGTTTGCTAGTTGTAGTAGCATGCATTGGCAACAGTTACTACTGCAAGCTACTTTTTCGTACCATACGACTAATTCTCGAAAATTTTTCATCGGGAAGCGAGAATCCGCCGAGCGCAAGAACAACAGGAAAGTCATTGCGCCTTTACAACTTCTCGCTGGCTCGCCACTTTCCACGGACGTAGTGGATTGACTTTCCACGTCACTGTCCAAAACTACCGGAGCGCAAGAACAGCCTCGGAAAGCGAAGCGAGTTTTAGCTGAGTCGCAAGAACACACGGCGGATAATCTAGTGGAGATTTCTAGATCGCCAGAATCGCCTTATATGTATGGAACCTTCTTTTTTTTTTACTTTACCAATATATTTTCTCCTTGCCTCAAATGGTAAACTATCAGCCCTCTTCTCAACAACAAACTGAATTTCCTCCTTACTTAATCCTGCTTTAAACATAATTCCTTCACCCAAGTATGGAACCTTCGGGGCTTCCGAAACTACCCGTAGAGAACGATATTGCACTCTCTCACTCCCTATGACGAAGCTGTGTGGACTGATGTGATCCCATCGTAGTGAAGTAAGAGAACACGAAATTATATCCAAGCGTCGACGATTCAGTTGTTGGGAGTTCCTTACGGGGACAGACAGCAAACCTATGGCCCAAACCTCATCCTTTCACGACCGGACAATATTCGCGACCGGACAATATTACATTCGCAAGCACTGAAAGGGGATTTAGGCCTATTCTCACTGAAGAAACATAGGGTATTGCAGATCCTAAGATTTTGGTTCAAAATAATTAAGTTAGATGACACTAGGTTGGTAAGAGCGTCATATAATGAACTTTTGATTATGGATAAAAGAAATACATGGCCATCTCGAGTTAAATCCCTCCTCGATGATCTAGGGCTATCTTATGTTTGGAACAGTGGCCGTGGCCCTGTTGATGATGATAATTTATTGCGTAGAGCCACTAGGATTTTGGATGACCAAGAGATTCAAGAATGGAGAGCTTTAATAAGTCAGTCTGAAACTTTGGAGTTTTACCGTGAGGTTAAGGTGGTGTTTGGGCCTGAATTTTATTTTAAAATTAATCTACCTAAAAAATTTGTTAAAAGTTATGGATCCAGGCTAGAGCTAATTCCCTCCCCCTGTTAGGTAGATTTAGAGTTTTTGATAGGGTTAGGCCAAGTCCAGATGTCAGGTATAATTGCCAACTCTGCAAAGCTGGGGAAGAGGAAAACATGGACCACTTTCTCAATCGATGTCAGGAGCTTTCGGAGTTACGGGGATCTTTTTTTAAGGGGAATGTTTTGCTTCTTCTGGATATCCTCAATAGCACTTCGGAAAGGGTTATATCCAAGGTATGTGAATTTACAGACGGAGCGCTGAAGCTAAGAGCGATAAGCTTCGTAGTGAGGCTTCATAGCCGTATTAAAAATATTGTTGTTGTCTTTTTGTCTTGTTTTGTATATGGCCCCTGGGCTTTGAAATACACGTATATATATATATACAGCTCAAGCCCCCCATACTCACCTTTATTATTGATATATTTGCAACACACTCTTATTCGCAGGACGCTAACCTAATCACAAAACCTTTACTGTCTGGCAGTCAACATGGCACTGTTCTTTCATTCCGCAATTAGCCGAACGAACGGCTCTCTCGGCTGCTGTTTTCACTGGCTCGCCTTCGCGGATGAATCGCACAACATTCATGCCCCCCCCCCCCCCCCCCCCCCGTGTGCCAAACAACGACCAAACAGCTTTATGTAACTGAAATTTTATTTTTCTTATTTAAGTTACAAAATCATGAACTTTTCTACTAATCAAAGTCTACGCTACGGAACGACCAAAGATCACATTTTCGGAAAAGCACATCAAATATCTTTTAGAATTTGAAAACATACGGAAGCTGAATTGGCCGACTATCACTGTTAATGTCACTTTTGATTTACATTCTTAGCTCTTTATTTTCCACTATATAACTCGTTACAGAGATCCAAATCCCTTCTCGAATCTTGCAACAACAAATAAAATAAAAAAAATTAGTGTGTTTTTAACCATTTTCAGGAAACGTCGTTGAATAATCATTTATTTTGAGAACTTTCTCCATCTTCATCCTAGTTATAAAAAAAGACACGTTAAATCCCCCATCCCGACCCCCACATATGCTACTGCATACAGCCCAGTTTTCTAAAACCTGTACCGAATTTTCTGAAGATTTTCTTATTTGTAAATTAAATTAAAAAAAAAATTGTTTCTGGTTTATTTGTCACGGTACAAGTCCCTTGTATAAATCGCCATTTATGTATTATAGATTTTCTTTATGAGGGACTGAGTCTAGATTTTATTTCTTACTATTTTTGACGAAAAATACCAGCAGTGAGAACCTTTTCCCTTTCTAAGTCCTCGGTAATCTTAACGTGGCCAAATCCAAAAAGTCTCGTCTGCCAGTCTGATAATTGAAGTTTCATGATATCTTTTACATCGTTACGCACTTGCAACAGATAACAGACAACACACTATCTGTTAATGTTACATCAGAACTACGTTATGATGTTTTAATCATTAAACTTTCGTACAACGTAACACCAAACATGGCTCAAAATTATACTTCTGAATACAACTGAAAAGTCATATTCTGTAACACTTCTAGATAACATCCAGTGTTGTCTGTTAAGATTGCGCATGCTCATGTCGAGGCTCATGTTCAATGTTATCAAAACTCTGACAGTCTAGTCTCGTGACACTACTTCAACACAGGGTTGCCATGCCATTGTTTAAGCGAGATCATCAAAAGACGAAATTGCGACAAAGCAGCTAAAAGTCTTGGCAAATGTTGTGTTTTGGAAATTGGTTGATTTTTGTGGCATTTTTTGTGTGAAAATCGCCAAAACTGAGTAATTTGTAGATACGAGCAAGAAATAATCACCAAAATTGGTGAAAACCACAACCCGTGGCAACCCTGCTCCGACGTTGGACAACCATTCTACATTAGCCTTCCGGCTCCACGGTAAATGACAAAAGGAAAGAAGAAAATATCACAAAAGAAACGAAGGAATTATCACAAAATCATACCGGAAAAGTGAAAAGCAGAATCATCACATAAAGTCATCTCCAAACCCGGGGGGCATCATATGATCAGGATCAGGAATTCCGATTCCGTGTGGGGGTTGACGCGGTCGCGGCATTGCCATGGGAGGGTTGATGAGGTCGGGTCCCATTGGACCGACGGGGTCGAACCGAGCACCTGGTGGGACGGTACCCCTGAAAAATGTGAGTGATTCATCTACTGGCAAATAATTTATTTTTCTAACCCACTAAGAACAAGACTAAAGGTTTCGATACGAGCCCAAAGGTGAACACCTATCGGACCTTTTTCACCCACACAGTCGGGTCTTGCAGATTTCCGGTCTTGGCCAGATTTCTGTACACATGTTTTGTCCCCAGGTCAGATTACCCAGATAGTGTTCAGATTACGACCGGAATACCAATGTTGGTCGGATATCATAAAATATTCTGATCCAACATGTTTCTAATCCAAATGTACAACACCTTATTATTTTCATCGGAAGATTTTCTGCTTCCGAAGTTTCCGGTTTATATCCGAATCTGATGGAACCATTTACAAGGTAGTAGTGATGAAAAGGAATTTTTAATGTTTATACGGACAAAAATAACATAACAGAGATTTATTAGAAATCCTATTAGAAATCTACAAATAGTGAAAGTGTTGGTTTCCACTGATTAGAGCTAAACGAGTGGTCCGCTGGGAAAACTAAGAACAAATACGGATTTAGCATGCATTCTTTCCCTCAAAATCAACGCCCATACGACTTCCGAATCAAATTTCACTTCTATAGAATTTCTGGGATTTGTTGAATTCCGGACGAATTCCTTGTCCGGATTCAGCATGTATATCGAACGTCTAACAGAATTCTGAAAGGACTTTTACTTCTACCAAACTTCCGGCTCTGGCCGGATTCCGGGCGAACTACTTTTCCGGCAAGAAAATAAGGTTCAGACATGGATTCAGTATATTATCTCCTTACATATAAAACGGCTGTCTCATTAT
Organism: Branchinecta lindahli; assembly: GCA_023053555.1. NCBI lineage: Eukaryota > Metazoa > Arthropoda > Branchiopoda > Anostraca > Branchinectidae > Branchinecta > Branchinecta lindahli. The sequence continues at coordinate 2,415,074 of JAKZAO010000003.1, forward strand.
CTCGAAAAATATTCAGAGAATCCGATATTCCGCCGCGTTATAAATGTTATTAAGTAATGGGGGGGGGGGGGCAAACTTACCTCGGCAGCCCGTGACTTCCTTCGTAGTCTCTCCTTCCATGATGAAATGGGTCCATTAACATTCCCCCACCCGCGCGCCCAAGTGGGTCGAGGTCGCCACGTCCATATGCCCATGGGCTGCAAGACAAAACTCATCAGTTTCCCTTTTCGATATCAGTTAAAGCAGAACTTAAACCTGTCACTATTCCGGCATTTTCCTTCTAACTAGAAGGGGCCATCACCAGACAGCCTATTTTCAATTTTCCTTTCACATTTGCTTTCATGCTTTTGCTCTCACCAAATGTAATCTTCCCATGGGGACTCTTTAACAATTAAAGGAACAGTAAACTTGACTACGCAACTTTCGGCCATCGAATCGCCCGGGGGGCTTGGATAAATATACAGGGTCTTATTGTCGACAGAACCCCCCTTCTTTGTCATCTCGAACCGTCTCGAACCCCCTCCTTAGTGTTCCCAAAGCTAGCTGGCAGGCCCTTGCCCCTTATGCACTGTAATTATGCACTCATGTACTGTAAAAGTTCGCCTTTTTACATGTAGACTATAGAGTAACGACCTCCCCGACAAGGCGGCCGGGGTTCGATTCCTAGTCACGGCACACAAACCTTTTGCTTTTGCGAACCTTTTGCTCAAAGTCGAATTCTCGGAAAATGCCCGGAAACTGCAATGGTCGTAACGAGAATTTTTCTTACTCTCAATATCGACTCAGGGTACATTCTTGATATGTTAGCAAGCTCCCCGAGTCAAGTTTGAGTCAAGTTTTCTGTTCCTTTAAGCCCCGCCTCTCGTGCCGTTTGTGATTGGTTCGGTCTGAGGTACAGACTGTGCAAACCAATCATAAACAACATTTTTGGCGATGTCAGTCAAGATTGCGCGTTTAAGTATCTTGCTCAGTTTCCCCAGTGGCAAACTGGCAAACAACCTCTGATATAGCATCCGGTGACATGTTCATGTCTCTGTATTTCGTTCTCAATCAAAGACAACAGGTTTTAGGTTGTCTGTCTTAATGGTGCGCTACATCGGAAGCAGAGTTTCCGGTCATTAGAGTAGAGACAAGAAAATGGGTGATTTTCCGCGGCCCATTTGTATTCCATGCATTTCTAGGTGTTTGTCGTTGAAACAGAACTGTGTGCCGCCATTTCCCACTAATTTTTGGATTAATGAATGATGAATTAATCATTTCCTGTCCATTTAGTCATACTCCTCCATCTGCTTTAATCAACGAAAAAGTTTGTTCGTGCCCGAGTGCTAAAGCTGAAAATTTGCTCCAGTCCATGAAGCTGGAAGTCCATTACTGGAACTTGAAAAAAGTCTCTTAAGCGATACGTTGTCGGATGCTTTTCCATTGGCGTGTTTATGTTGTCAATTTGTGTGCCACGTATTTCTGGCTGTTCTTCACGGGAACACGATTGTGTGCCACACAGTCAAGCCGCAAGTTTAAACCCGCGGAAACCCTGTTTTCTCTGTTTTTGTAGTAATTAAATGTCTGCAAACAAAACTAAAATCCAGGTAAAATCTCTACAAACAGAACATAAGGCTTACGTCCTTACCATTATGTGCTAGAAAGATCCTGAGTTACATGTCTATCTACTTGACAACGTAGCCAATTCTATTATTTGGACATGAATTCGTCGCTAAGTATGAATGAAGTTCCCGCCAAAATCGAAAGCCCCCTAGATTCGAACCACAGCTTGCAAGCCACAAAAACACGTTGGTCGCGGAAATATGCCTTTGGGCCACACAAGCAACCGCCGAAACAGTCTTTTCGAGCCACAAACATTTCGTAAGATCGAGGAAAAACGTCTAACTTGTGACTATCAGGGTAGCAATACCGAAGTCGTGGACGATTTAAACGTTCGAACTTTTATTCTTGAACCTTTAAACCTCTGACAGAGCGTCATTCATAATTAGAAATAGTGGTATGATTGTTTGGAATAATTTACCGGCAAGCATTAGGGAGTCTGAGAATCATTTATCGTTTGAGAATAGCCTAGATTAAAAAAAATATTTTGGGGGTAATTAACTTGGAGCTTTAAGGAAGAACGGGAGGAGATTGGGAATTGGGGGGGGGGGGGGTATATAGGTTGAAATGAAGAAAGTTGAGCTGGAGTGAGTTGAAGTATTTTTGAAAAAAAAAATGTTGATGAATAGCTTTGGTAATTTGTTGTCCGTCTTGTACAGGTGAACTGTTGTCACATATTAAGATGGACTATGGTACAGGAATATGTGGAATGTTGGCTATGTTGAAGAATAAATAACTGAGAATAAAATTGAGAATTGAGATCGTCCAACTCGATTTATAGTCTGACTAACGATCGGAATGAAATAAAACGACTTACTCGGACACTTGGACTTCAGGGCGACGAGAGGGGACACGAAGGGGGTCTCTGGGCGGACTTTTCCCACGCTCAACCCTCTGAGTTGACAGAGGAGTTGCTTCTGGTTTCTTGAACAAGGGCTCAATCAGCTCCCGATCAATCTGGCTGGAAACCAAACTTAAATCCAAGAAAGCCCTGCTGGGCTGCTTGAAGTCTTCTGTGACAATGTCAAGCAAAAATCCACAGGCGGAGTCTGAAGTCTTTCCTCCTAAAAATAACCACCACCAAATCTCGGGATACAGATAAATAATTTCTGTTTTCTCAAATATCCCGATGAAAAATTTCGAGAATTAGTCCTATGCGAGTTGTACGAAAAAGTAGCATACAGTAGTAACTTTTGCCACTGCACGCTACTACTAACAAACTGCTGCTGCAGCAAGATTGGATGCTTTCGGATACTACTACTTAGGATTAACCCAGTCGGAGGCATGTTACATTATTATCCCACTTAAAGCACATCTTGAACTTCTTACTGTTTATATTCCAATATTCCAAACTATTTGAATACTGTAAAACTAGGCTCTTCTTTTAACGGATTATCCACGGCTTTGGCTGTTTAGAGCCTTTTCCCAAGCCCATTGATGTATAGCAAAAACTCGGCAAAATTCAGATAACCGGTTTTACGCATCAATAGCATAATACGCGAACACTCGTCGGGAGCATAATGCGCATGGACAATAATGAATCTACTACGTGGCAAGAGCAAAGATTAGTGAGGTATCGTTAGCAGGCTTAGAAAGTAACATGTGAAATTTGGGTAGTCGGGCTTAGAATCAATAAATGCAATTGCGGAAGTAGGTTGAATTGGCATAACAGGCACGATAGGTCCTTTGAAAGTAGGACGACTATTTTTTTTGTAGGCTTTTTTATTTTTCTTACAGGGAAAATAGTGTTAATAGGACTATAACTTATAGATTGCAAAAACAAACTACCAGTATTCTACACATCCAGATGAAACATTCATGAGGAATGTGACCGTGACGTAAAGGCTCAAACCTGTATTTCTTTAAAGAAGTTTTTCTTGGCGACTTGGCTTTGTTTTATAAATACATATAATTAGGGTAGCTGTTAACCAGATCCTAGACAGAGCAAAATAACACTAGAGAGTAGCGCCAAGACTTGAAAAAAGTGACACACACTCGAATAGCAGCGACACTAGCACCACTAGCGCTACTGAACGTCCCTACTGTCGTGCTCCAGCGCTGGCTCCAATAACTTCATATTCTGAACACAGCAAAAAAAAAATACAACCTCCCCGGTTTCCAAGATGTGCGCAGACCGCGTATTAGCTTTACTAGAAATTTCTAAATCCACAAGTTTGCCTCGCTTTAAATTCCGCAAGCGTAATGGGCGGCGCTACGACTATGGCCGGTTTGCGAAGCATGGAAAGGATAGGTCTTGGCGCTACTCCCTAGTGTTATTTTGCTCTGATCCTAGACCACTGGAGCGTACTGAACTTGAAAATATCGAAGTTTCGAACATGACATGCTTGTATACTATTGAAAAAAAGAAGTAAGCTAACACTTACTACGGGCTTTGGCTCACTTGCTCAATTTCAAAACACAAAATCAAGCAATAACCAAGTTTATTATTCATTCCCATTTTACTGCACCAGATGAAAACATAGCCAATGGGAATCGAATTTGAAACAAATTGCTACTTTTTTCCTTTGCCTAGTTCTACCATTCAAAATACTCTCCTATGAAAAAGTACAAGGCGACAAACTAAGATTCAGAATATGCATGAAACCAAGCTGACTTAGCAAATAGTAAAAGAGATATTAAATTCAAATTGATTTCTATGTTACAGAGAGGTACAATTTGTCTTATCACCCATTGAACAGGCCCACGAGATGGCTCTGAAGACTTATCACCCATTGAACAGGCCCACGAGATGGCTCTGAAGACTTACCAGACTTAAGTTGGAGGTTGACAAAGAGCTCTTCGTCTGTTTTGATTCCCTTCAAAATCAATGAATCACCATCTATGGTATAATATGACACCTCATATGTCTCTCCAGTATTCCAGTTCTCAGGAAGTAGTACTGATGGCTCACCATTCACCTGAAAACAAAAAATTAAGTTTAAGAACTTGTACTACCCTGTAAAAAGTCTCCTACATCGGACTTTATTAGTTGCGCATCACCGACTTCGGAGACTTTTATTCCGAATCCGGAGAGTTAAAATTCGAATTAGCAGAGTTCAAATACGATGGAGGATTAAAACGCTAAAATGCAAAATACTGCAGATTAAGTTATCTGAAAGCAAAAAGTTATTTTTAACAGTGTACCCTACCTGCACGTTGTTTTACAAAAATATCTGCATGAAGGAACTGTCCAAGTTCCTGCGATTAACGGGAAGACCGGATAGCTTTTAAATTTGGAAGAATAAGATAATAAGTGTTATCAGAGGCGTCACTACTGGGGGGGGGGGGACGCCCCTCCCCCAATGTTGTCGGCCAGTCGGTAAAAAATAGCCAAGTCGGCGCGAAGCGCCACGATTTTTCGTAAAAAACAGTCGATTTTTTACTTCGAAATAGTCCTTTTTTCTTAAAAACAGTCGGTTTTTCGTAAAATAGTCGTTTTTTCCTGAAATCAGCAGATTTTTTGTCAACACAGTCGTTTTTTCCCAATAATAGTCGTTTATACCCGCAAACACAGTCGGTAAAAATGACCAGTTAGTCGGTAAATACCTTGTCCCCCCCCCCCAAACATTTTGGCTAGTAACGCCTCTGAGTGTTATAAGGCAGTGGTATTTTCATCAGTTGCGTATAGAGGGCTTGCCATTAATTGTTTAGTTTGGGTGATTAAGACTCTGCACCTTATGTAGTCTGAGATTCGACAAGAGTTCATTTACACAGCATAAATAAAAATACCCTACTACTTCGCTAAGTTTACGGAAGGAGTTTCGACGTAACTCGTGGGCCCTGTTCTTGTTAGTCAATCTTACCCTTGGGCCTTGACACTGAATAAATTCAAAGAGTTGCTAGAACTCACACTATCGAGTCTGCACTTATTATCATTACGGTCCGAAAAGCAGGTTCTTTATACAGTGTTTCTCGTCATATAGGAGAGATTCACCTCGTTGAATTGTAGCACTTCGAAATGTGCCTTTAAAATTTTAAAAAGAAATTTCTGTGCAGTCCTAACTAGGTTCCAGGTCATTAACGAGGTCATTAAGAACTTACTCTACACAGCTAGGACCTATTTAGGAATTCACAAACATTTTCTTTTAAAATTACTGATGCCAATTTGGAGCTTCCGAGGTTATGCAATTAGACACTGGTGATCCCTCCTATTCTAGTGTTTGTAATCAATCTTTACCGTTTGGTAATTTTCCAAAAAAACTTGCCTGCGCCACTAAAGAAAGAATACGCAAACTAAAACCGAGTTGACATAACAAGCTTTTCTCAGAAGCTGATTTAATAAAAAAAAAAAAAAAAAAAAAAAAAAAAAAATGTGGGTAGGCAGTTGTTTTCTCAGGCGCTTTGCGTTTGTACAAGAACTTATTTCGGACAAACTATGCCGACCGATTTTCTCAGAACTGTTCTTAGCCTTTTGATTAGATGGTTGAAGTTAGAATTTTGGTATGATGCAATCTATTTATGTTGCCGACACGTTGAATTTCGGAGCAGAATATGCTGACTAAACAGAGTTGCCAGAACAGGGTTTTGTCTGTAGATCACGTTTTTGCCAAAATGCACTAGCAACAGTAATGACGGTATAGTTTGTCGGCGCTACACTCCCTGCCAATACTTATTTTGGGCAAACTGTGCTGACGAATTTCCTCAGATGCCTTTCTATCGATTTAATTAGAAAGTTTATACAAAATTTCATGCTTAGCATGATATTAATTCTATTTATTTTTGCCGACAATTGGATCTGGAGTTGGAATATGATAATTAGAAAAGGATTTTTCGTACGAAAATGTTCTGACAAAAAAAATCTGTAGGCTATGCTTTTGTCGATGATTCGTTCACAACAGAAGCCATTTGGGGGTGAAATTGTGCCAACTAATGGCAATGACTTACTTCAGGCATTTTCCTATTGGCTAGATTAAAGCTGATTTTTGTACTAAAATGTGACAAGAATATCTTTACACTTTTGCCAGTACTTCGCTCCAACAAAAGCTTATTTTGGGGCAAACTGTGCCAACAGATTTCTTTCTCAAACCATGTTGGGGGGGGCATCCCCCTCCTAACCCCTTTAGTTATGCACCTGTTCACACCTAACAGTTAAGCATGTCCCACAACCCACTTTCGAATAAGAAGAATAGTAAGGCGATCTGTTCATCCAAAAAATCAGGTAATGTTAAGGTCCAAGCCCAGCCAGATTGTGTAAACTTGTTATCTATCGATATGGTACTCAACTCCTTAACCAGATTTGTCTTCTTGATTTGTCAGTCTTCACTGATTTATACAAAACCATAGGTAGAGTACTAGTACAGTACTTATTAAATCACCACCTTTCTCCATTGTTTCTTTTTGTGCCTACAAATTTTTAGGGCTTTTTCTGCCATGCCGAGTTTTGCCCGTCACACAACACAAAATTTGCTGATATCTTCAAGTCCCTTGACAACTCATTCACATATAAGGATATGAGAATCTTCTGTTTTTGACTTCTTTTATTAGGTTAGTTTTCCAACTTTTTAACCACAGCACATTCAATTTTCAAACGTTTTGCTACTGTATGCTTGTGTTGACTTGCAGTAGAGGTATGCTTATGTGAACAGTTACTTTAATGTGAACACTACAGTTTTGGGCTAAGCGGTAGACCGAAGATCCAAAATACATGTACATTGTACAGCTGTTTTCAGCTGGCTTTCTTACCTACTTTGGCTAAGTGGTAGTTAGCTTTAGACACAGCAAGTGCATGAAAATGGCAAAGTCCGAAGTAAAAAAACATTCACATAAAAGCATACCTCTACTGCATAAGCATACCTCTATGGCTCTACTGTATGTGAACAGTGTCGTTTGGGGCTAAATGGTAGCCTACAATGAAGATACCTTCAGCTGAGAGGAAGGTTAGACAGTTTTAAGGTAAGAACGCAACACTGAGTGGTGTTGTCATCATTTTTTGTATAGAGTGATTTTATTCAATTGTAATATAGAGTGATGGTGTGCCATCAATTGTATTTTTTGGGGGAATGAGACAATGGGCTATTTGTGGCTTGAGTTTCAGCTAGCTTGTCTGGCCTGCCCCCCGCAACAATAATAATACAAGAAAGATCGAAAATACCTATACAGGTGTTTTCAGATGCCTTCAATTCCCTACTTTGGCTAACTGGTAGTTAGCTTTAACATAGCAAGAAGTGCATGAAAATGGCGAAGTCCACTGTCAAGAAACAACAGAACACTCACATAACTTATGTCATAAGCATACCTTTACTGTACCCAGTCTGTACCTATACTACGAGCATGTTCCACCCTACTTACTGTAGTTACTACGCTAGTTATCGTAGTTATTACGCTAGGCTGGAACGCTTTTTTATTTTCTGGTCAAATATCAGGCCACGGACTGATCGGACCAATCACGTTGCAGAGATGCGTATTTACTACGCTTACTATGATCCCAATCCTGGTAAGCAAATAGTTACTATTTGAGAAGGTTGGAATGGTCAGCGTAGACGCGTAGTAACTTTTCGTGAGGCTGGAACGGAAATAGTAACTAATAGGCTAGTTACTATTGGTAGAGGGGTGTAACACGCTCTACATTAGCCTGAGATGAGTCCAGCATAGACATAGGCTACGCTTTCAACAACAAAGTCAAAGAAATTCTTTAAGAATGCTCACATCTGACTTGAAGTTATGCTGCAAAATTTTAGCATGGATCAGAAGCACAACTGAATCTGACTTTGTCAAAGGGATTACAGAACTAAATAAGAGTTCTAGCAAAGACTGCAAATCCATTGTAGCTATTTCAGGACAAAATTCAGAAAATTTCCGAACAATTGCTCAATTCACTTGGAACAAAGCCCGCGAATTTTAAAACTACAAACATGTGGTTGCAGCGTTGCCACTTCACTAAATAAATTCACTACCCAAGTAGAAAAAAGTTCTACCAAAGGAGACAAAGTACTACCTATAAACAAACAATTTGGCGCGTGTTGCGCATCGTCGTCTACTGACGCTACTGTGAACAACTCAAGCATGATCCTATAAAATATGTCCTAAGTCGAACCCCTGTCATAAATGGGTCTAGGCTAAAACCCCACCGGCGAAAACCCCCCCGCCAAAACCCCCCCGGCGAAAACCCCCCCGTGACCAAAACCCCCCCGGCGAAAACCCCCCGTGACCAAACCCCCCCCGGCGAAAACCCCCCCGTGACCAAAACCCCCCCGGCGAAAACCCCCCCGGTACCAAAACCCCCCCGGCGAAAACCCCCCCGTGACCAAAACCCCCCCGGCGAAAACCCCCCGGTAACAAACCCCCCCCGGCGAAAACCCCCCGGTACCAAAAGCTCGATTCATTTACATTTAACACGAATCCAAAAAATTTCACTTGACTTCCCGTGATCTTGTTCTAATTCAAATGGAATTCTGGTACAACAAGACAGTGAAGCTTAGTCAGTTCTCAGTTGTACTTCCACTGGAATTAGTCCGCCCCTTGCGACGAGGACGCGCTCACTGGGAAAATTGTACGAGTTGCAGCAGTGAAAGTTGCAATTCATACCATTAAGGGGCATTTTTTTTTTTTTTTTTTTTTTGGTTCCAAGGGAAAACGTTTTTTTACAAGTTTAACAACTAGGCTATTACTTCGGTCCAATTAAGGCTAGGTACAATAATAAGGCACTTTTTTCCAATTATAGTTATGTCTAGATTTTTTTTCAAGATTTTTTTTTTAATACTTTTTTTAAGATTTTTTTGTAAGATTATTTTCCCCGGGGGGTTCTGGTACCGGGGTGTTTTGGTACCCGTGGGGTTTTGGTATCGGGGGGGGGGGGGGGGGGGGGGTTGGTACCGGGGGGGTTTTAGCCGGGGGGATTTTGGTACCGGGGGGGGGGGGGTTAGCCGGGGGGTTTTGGTCACGGGGGGGTTTTCGCCGGGGGGGGGTTTGGTACCGGGGGGGGGTTTCGCCGGGGGGGGTTTGGTCACGGGGGGGTTTTCGCCGGCGGGGTTTTGGTCACGGGGGGGTTTTCGCCGGGGGGGTTTTGGTCACGGGGGGGTTTTAGCCGGGGGGGGTTTGGTACCGGGGGGGTTTTCGCCGGGGGGTTTTGGCGGGGGGGTTTGTCCGGGGGGGTTTTCGCCGGGGGGGTTTTAGCCGGAACCCGTCATAAATACCGTTCTCTTGTATGAACAAATTCCCGTTGGGTAAATAATACTCTATATGACTAAGCAGGGGCGTCGCTATGGGGGAGTGTGGGGGGTGGTACCATCCCCCTCGAAGAAAGAAAAACGCTAAAACGGGCGCTCGCAGAGGGCCCGACCAAAAACTTTGAGCTAATCTGGGCGCTCTCACAGGAAAGAAAGATGGGGGTCTGGCAGTGCGCCCAGAAGAAGTCAGCAAGGGTAGTTCCTGATTACCAAGACTTTTCTAAATCGACACGAAGTTTTGTGTACCATTATCCAGGGGCGTCGCTAGCTTGCGGGGGGACGTCCAGTTTGTGCCGACGGACTTAAAATGTGCCGACTTCGCGGCAACGGCGCGTAAATTCGTAAATTTAAATTTTGTAAATATTCGTAAATTCGCAAATTTAAATTTTGTAAATTCGTAAATGTAAATTCACATATTCGGATTTTCATTGCACTTTCGCTAAAAACTGAAGCTTCCAACGACTGTACACAGAACAAGTTAAATTATTTGCCACAGGCTAAATGTTTTAAATCTGCCTTTTTGTCTGGAAATTTTTTTGAAGGATCCAACGGCTGTACCCAGAACAAGTTAAATTAGTTGCCGCAAGCGAAGTTTCTAAATCTGCCTTTTTTCTGGAAAAATTTTGCTTTTTAAGGTGTTTCAAACCCCAAGAATTTCAATCCTAAAACGCCAACTAAGTGAAACACCGTTCTTCCAAATAAAAAATACAATGAACTGCACCGCAGGCAAAATTTTGGATAAAAACTAACTGTAATGCATTAGTTGAGATTATCTCTTTACTGTAATTTCGTATATTTAAATTTACATATTCGGCTTTTCTTTTCACCTTTCGCTAAAAGGCGAAGCTTTCCAACGACTGAACAACAAGGTAAACCAAGCGCCGCATGCGAAATTTTTTTAATCTGCCTTTTTTTCCGGAAAATTTTAGGCTATCCTATGCGGGTTCCGGCTAAAACCCCCCCGGCGAAAACCCCCCCGGACAAAACCCCCCCGCCAAAACCCCCCCGGCGAAAACCCCCCCGGTACCAAAACCCCCCCGGCTAAAACCCCCCCGTGACCAAAACCCCCCCGGCGAAACCCCCCCCGTGACCAAAACCCCCCCGGCGAAAACCCCCCCGTGACCAAAACCCCCCCGGCGAAAACCCCCCGGTACCAAAACCCCCCCGGCGAAAACCCCCCCGTGACCAAAACCCCCCGGTTAAACCCCCCCCCGGTACCAAAACCCCCCCGATACCAAAACCCCACGGGTACCAAAACACCCCGGTAACAGAACCCCCCGGGGAAAATAATCTTACAAAAAAATCTTAAAAAAAGTATTAAAAAAAAAATCTTGAAAAAAAATCTAGACATAACTATAATCGGAAAAAAGTGCCTTATTATTGTACCTAGCCGTAATTGGACCGAAGTAATAGCCTAGTTGTTAAACTTGTAAAAAAAATGTTTTCCCTTGGAACCAAAAAAAAAAAAAAAAAAAAAATGCCCCTTAATGGTATGAATTGCAACTTTCACTGCTGCAACTCGTACAATTTTCCCAGTGAGCGCGTCCTCGTCGCAAGGGGCGGACTAATTCCAGTGGAAGTACAACTGAGAACTGACTAAGCTTCACTGTCTTGTTGTACCAGAATTCCATTTGAATTAGAACAAGATCACGGGAAGTCAAGTGAAATTTTTTGGATTCGTGTTAAATGTAAATGAATCGAGCTTTTGGTACCGGGGGGTTTTCGCCGGGGGGGGTTTGTTACCGGGGGGGTTTTCGCCGGGGGGGGTTTGGTCACGGGGGGGTTTTCGCCGGGGGGGTTTTGGTACCGGGGGGGTTTTTGCCGGGGGGGTTTTAGCCTAGACCCATCCTATGCCTATACTTTACGGGTTCTAGCTTTTAATGTGTTTCCAACCCCAAGAATTTCAATCCTAAAACGCCAACTTAATGAAATTTTGTGGAAACGCTGATGAGCGACCCCAAATAAAAGTAGGCTACTTGTGAAATCACAGGTCTTTCCGCCAAAAAAGTAGTGGCCACCAAAACGAAAGTAGGCACAAAGATGATTCTTCTGTGTAGAAAATCTCGATTTACCGACGAGACATAAACTTTCGGGATTGGACAAAATTTTACGGATTTGATTTGTTACGTGCAATGAGATTCCGATCTTCCGAAGTGAATTAAACTTTCCGAGCGCCCGTCGTATGCTAGAAGAATTCGATTTCTTGCGAATAAAAATATCCCGATGGGCCGACAAGCATACCGACGCCCAACTAAAGTACAGTATTCATAATTCGAATTCTTCTTTGTTTTGCCCGACAAGACTGTAAAGGGCTTTATTTCTTATGTGTAAATAGAAGCCGATGGGCCGACAAAACTTGAACTTTCGGGATGGGCCTGACAAACGTTTACAGAATCTGATTTCTTACGTATAAAAAGAACCCGATGTGCCGACGATACTTGAACTTCCCAGGTCTTCTGGGTGCGCCCGACAAATGTTTGTTGAAACTGATTTATCACAGACAAGTAGAACCAGATGTGCCGACGAGTCGACCGACACCCGACAAAAGCATACAGAAGTCAATTTCTTCTGTGTTTTGCCCGAAAAATATTTGCCGAATTCGGTTTCTTGCGCATAAAAAGAACCCAATGTGTCGAAGAGTCTAACGACGCCCGACAAAAGCATACAAAATTGAATTTCTTATCAATAAAAATAACCCGATGTGACGAAGAGAATATCGAGGCCCGACAAAAGAATAAAGAAATGTATGCAGGATTTGATTTCTTGCGTATTAAAAGAACCCCATGTGCCGACGAGTCGACCGATGCCCGACAAAAGCATGCAAATTTTTATTTCTTCTGGGTTTGCCGGTGCTCCGCGCCGACAAATAAGTGAACTTTCGCTGGGCTTCGCCCGACGAAAGTACTTTCTCAAGACCTTTGGGGACGCCCCATAGTGACGCCCCTGCCAACATCTCTCGATTCAGCAAAATTCAGGCTGATTTTGCTTGTCCTGCATATTTTTAAGAATATGTTAGTTTCGAGCAAAAGGTTCTTTGTCTTTTAACAGAAAATAATTTGGTGAAATTTTTTTTCCCCAGTGCGTCACATGACAATAAATCGGCTTTTTGGGATCCCAAACGTAAGTGGAGGGATACCTATGACATCGCAAAAGTTGTCCGTCCGTCCGTCCGTCCGTCTATAAGCACGATAACTCTCGAAGAGAGTGAGATATTTTGATGAAACTTGGTGTGAGGATTCTTTGGGTCAATGGTAAGGTCAAGTTCGTAGATGGGCTCTGTAGCTCTACATTTAAGGGTGGGGGAGGGGGGTTGAATTAAGGGGCAAACAAAATATTCTTTTACAGCTAATGTGATAGTCGATTATGGGGCAAGAAGACATGCTGAACACTTTGGTGAAAACACTTTTCTCGCCGGACAAGTAGTTCACCCGGAATCCTACCAATACCGGAAAGTTCGTTAAAAGTAAAGGTTTTATTTGAAGTTGATTATAGATGTTCGATCTAGGGTAAGAAGACATGATGAACATGATGGTGAAAAACATTTTCTCGTTGGACAAGTAGTTCGCCCGGAATCCGGCCAAAGCAGGAGAATTTGTTAAAAGCAAAAGGATTAGATGACAGGGTTAAGGGTAAAAAGAGACACTGAATCTGTATATTACAGGTATTTATTACCCGGACATATAGTTCGTCCGGAATCCGGTTGAAACCAAGAGTACGGAAGGCGATAGAGTTTATCTACTGTCGCAGCATGTTATCGAAAAAGAAAGGTCACCCGATTGACGACATGTAGGTAGTCAAACTGCTGAGGTTTTACGAACTCATATAGAAAGAAAACATTACGATCGATAGAAAGAAGAAGAAGAAGAATATTGACAGAAGAATTATGAATGTAATAATGAAATAATACAAAATTGTAATTTTCCTCTCCTCTTGCTAATGATGTAAGTATACAGGATGTATAGGACCTAGGTGGGAACCACACTAACAGACTAATGTAGCATTTACAGGGATAAGAAATCTACGGAAGAAATCTTGTAGCCTGTAGGAGGGGTATAACATTCTAAGTTAGAATGTTATACCCCTCCTACAGGCTACAATCTAACCTCAAATTTTTATAGCCTCAATTTGGCCTGAAAATCTTACAAGCAAACTCCTGTGCAGTCGAAAAAGGTCCAAGGTCATCACATGTTGACTATATTGTAACGGAATTCTGTAAGTCATGACCATGACGTAAATAGTGACGTCTTGCGATTGAGGACCCCAAAGTAGGATTTGATTGTCCCTAGTACGGTTTATAAATGTTAACGCAACCTGCGCCTCGCTGGCCGCTCGGCTCTGTATATATATATTCAAATATATGCTCACCGTTAGGAATAAACTACAGTTTTTTGTTTTTATAGGCAAATTACATCAAATAGGTGTGACGTCACGCTTTTACGGAATTCCGATATAATTTAGTTTACACCGTCATCACAAGTTTCCATCTTGACAGTTAGAACCTTGTTATGACTGAAAACCTTTTTAGGGTGGAGTCGAGTTCATTTAAAGTTCGAGGTTGCATACCCCTCCTGTAGTGTAGATAGGAATTCTGGTCAGCTTGAGAGGATCCCGTTAGTGAAGACAACTAGAAAAAAATCTAGTTGGGCAGTAGTTGCATTTTTGCAGATACTATGGTATCTGATACCACGGTCTTGCCTGGGTCTTGTAGTCACTGTAGTATCTGGCCAGTTATCGTAGTATCTGATATTACGAAACCATGGTCCGACCGTGGTTTAGGGCTTGTTTCCGCGCCAACCAACATACTTCGGTTCAGGGTAACCAATATTTTTGAAACTTTCGGTCCTAATGATCCAGCGTTTTTGTGTTCACTTTCCACGTCACTCTCCAATACTAGCGGAGCGCCGAAACCGAGAGGTTTCCCACTCTTGATTTTAGTGTACAGTAGGTGCCCAGTGCCACGGTGCCTGGTCGGTGCTGGCACCGTTAGCCACGTGTTCAAACATTAAAATAAGCATCTTTAGAAGTGTTTGAAAGATAAATCGCATAACTTATGGCCGAAGAGGTTTCACAGCGCCAAAACCGAGAGGCTTCCGACTCTTTGATTTTAGTGTACAGCAAGTGCCCGGTGCCGTAGTGCCTGGTTGGTGCTGGCACCATTAGCCACGTGTTCAAACATTAAAATAAGCATCTTTAGAAGTGTTTGAAAGATAAATCGCATAACTTATGGCCGAAGAGGTTTCACAGGGCTGAAACCGAGAGGTTTCCCACTCCTGATTTTAGTGTACAGCAAGTGCCCGGTGCCGTAGTGCCTGGTTGGTGCTGGCACCGTTATCCACGTGTTCAAACATTAAAATAAGCATCTTTAGAGTGTTTGAAAGATAATTCGCATAACTTATGGCTGGCACCGGTGCCGGAGCATACGATTTTGGTCGGTGCCTGCCAGTGCCGGGAAAAGGGTGTACAGAGAGTACCAAGGATTGGAACACCCCTCGGCCAACCGACCTACAGTCTTGGCACGGCGCGAAATTCAAAATTTTCATTGGAGAGATAGGCGTGCGATGGAAAGACGCCGTTTTTGGGATCCCAAAACGTAAGTGGAGGGATACCTATGACATCGCAAAAGTTGTCCGTCCGTCTGTCCGTCCGTCCGTCCGTCCGTCTGTCCGTCCGTCTGTAAGCACGATAGCTCTCGAAGGGAATGAGATATTTTGATGAAACTTGGTGTGAGCATTCTTTGGGTCAAGAGTAAGTTCGAGTTCGTAGATGGGCCCTGTAGCTTTACATTTAAGGGTGGGGGAGGGTGTTTAAATTAAGGGGCAAGCAAAAAATTTTTAAACAGCTAATGTGATAGTCAATTATGGGGTAAGAAGACACGCTGAACACAAATATGAAAACCATTTTCTCACCGGACAAGTAGTTCGTCCGGAATCCGGCCAAAGCCGGAAAGTTTGTTAAAAGTAGAAGTCTTATTTGAAGTTGATTAGATGTTCGATATAGGGGTAAGAAGGCATGCTGAACAAGAATATGAACACCGTTTTCTCGCCGGACAAGTTGTTCGTCCGGAATCCGGCCAAAACCGGAAAGTTTGTTAGAAGTTAAAGTTTTATCTGAAGTTGATTAGATGTTTGATGTAGGGGTAAGAAGGCATGCTGAACAAGAATACGAAAACCGTTTTATCTCCGGACAAGTAGATCGCCCAAAATCCGGCCAAAACCGGAAAATTTGTTAAAAGTTAACTTTTTATTTCAAGTTGATTAGATGTTGGATATAGGGGTAAGGAGATACGGTGAATCCGTTTTTGAGCTTTGGTTTTTCGCCGGACAAGTAGTTGTTGAATTTCGGCAGAACCGCAAAATTCACAGAAGTAAGCTAGGATCGTTTCCATCGGCTTATAGAGGTAAACGCACATGCTGAATCCATATCTGAGCTTGGATTTCTTAATGACTAGCTGTTTGGCCTGACGAAGACTGGATCTGGCGATGACAAAACCTAATTGTCTGGATCAAATATTGAATTTTTGGGATCCCATCGGAACCTTTGGTCTTGTTTTTATATATAAGCCGTTTTTTAGAGCTCAGTCGAACCGACCGGCAAGACGAAAAACGGTCAATGGTAGCAAATAGGTAGGTTAACCGACCTACGGAGAAAAGGCAAAAAACGCAACTTCTGTTGACCAACCAGGGAGGAGAACGTGGAGAGGAGAATAGAGAATTCATTATCGGAGAAACTTTTCGATTCTGCAAAATTTGGCTGGAATCAGGAGGCTTTCCTTGTTCTCGATTCGAACAAAAATGGAAGAAAAAGGAGAATTCGCTTCATCTGAATGGTCCAAAAATGCAAAATAGGAGAATTGTGAGGAGAATTCTGATCAAAAATGCAACTAGTGTGACAAAGATTTGACTTGTTGATAGACTATTTCATTTCATTGTTCACATAGGTGTAAGAAGTTGCATAGTGCTATATGTGCTGTTTACGTCTTATTACCAGGGGCATCACATATGTGGGGGGAGGGCGATGCAACCACCCCAATGTGTCGGCCATTCATAACCAAATCATATTTGACAGTGCAAAATGGATACGTCAGCTGAATTTTATTAGAGCTATATTTCAGCCCTCCTCGGCAAGGGTCCTCTTCAGGCTCAAAGCTGATCAAGTTGGAAAAACGAGCTTGGGGAAAAACAAAAATCACTTGTTTTTTCTTATTATGAGTCTTTTTTTCTGCAAAAACAGTTGGTAAAAAATTTACAGCCATTCGGTATATACTTTGCCCCCCCCCCCCCGAAAAAAAAAACTTTTTGGCCAGTAACGCCTCTGCTTATTATAGTACGCATACTTGTTCAAACTGCACTTTTGCACTTTCTTAATAAGCAAACCAACAATAAGTTATTTCTAAATACTTCAACATCAAAATAAAGTGAACTTTTGTGCTCTCATGGCAACGCTTGCTAAGTTCTCTTTTTTTCGACACCAGCGGTGCTGGTGTCCCTGCTATTCGACAGTGTGTCACTTTTTTTACAAGTCTTGGCACTATCTCTGGTGTTGTTTTGCTCTGTAAACTAATCTGTATTCCTCAAAGAAGGAGGCCTTGTGTCCATGGAAAACATGGGAGCACGACATTGAATAAAGAGTTGTCCTAACCATGGTCTCCATTCCAGCAACGCCGGAAGCTCCCGACCGGACACGGTTCCATCATCGCAAAAATGGCAGAAATTTGCACTTGGTCAAGTTATGCAGGAATGGCTCTTGTCAATTTCACAAGTAAGTTATATACTATATATTGGATTTTAGTGGCGTTGGTGATTCCCCAAACTGCCTATTAAGGAATCGGATAATATTTGGCAAGACACGTAGAAATACTAACACATAGGCAGCCATTGTTGGCTACCTTGCGTATAAACTAATGCTTTGTTATTTATGGAAACGATTAAGTTGAAAGAAAGTCTGCTCAAAAAAATACCCATTGAATTGAAATCTTACTGTCGTGCTCCCTACAGTCAGTTTTGCATTACCAGCAAACATTAACTTCTTCTAAAAGGAAGAAAGTAAAAATTTTGCATTATACACTGCAGGTAATTAACAACGGTCTTTTGGATTTGCAAGACACAAATTTTCATATTTTTTTTTCTTTTTTCTAGTGGCTGTGACAAGGATGTTTTTTTACTGCGCCACATGCCCAGTCTGGTTTTACATCTATTCCCAGTCTATTTGAGGATGACCACTACAAAAAGTTCGGTTGTGTATCGTGAAGATACAGGTAAGTACCAGGTGTGCTGTTTACGAGCCAGAAATTATCTAGAGCCAGTGGGACGAAACTTGAAAGATGTTAAGGTCATGTGCTCTAGATGATCTGTTTTTGCTGCCGGTCCGATTAAACCTCGTAGGGACCGGGGGGGGGGGGGGGGCAGAAGTGTTTGGCACGCGTAGGTACCTTACAAGTGAACCGACTTGTAAGATAGAAACCTCGCATGCCGTGGATGATCTCTTTTCGGAATCTCTGCTGGATTCGACCTCCGTTCGGGCGGGTAGCGTAAGGGGCACTATTGGAAGTTTCTCTGAAATGCTCACTTTCGAGTGATGGGTTGTGACAGAAGACGTCCCTAGATGGACCAATCCAGGAACCATTCATGAAGGAGTAGGAGGGCGAAGATAATCCGACTAGAGTGAAACCTGATGGTTGGTAGAGATGTCCCGATATATTTGGTTTCACGCGTAGATACCAAAGCAGTTTGACGTCTGCGGAAGTTTCCGGAGTTCCTAAATTATAGAAATCGCCAAACGTTCGCGTGTGATCAGTGATCCTGTCAAACCAGTTCTGCCTTGTGGGTAAATATTTGACACGCTGACAGTTGTGCAGAACAAGATCAGCCTATGGCCTTGGGAGAGCGCTGGCCATGTCGGCCACGGTATTTCTCCATCAGTTTCATCATAACAGTTTGTCTTTTTCAGTCGGACAACAAAATGGTATCCGTATCTCACATTCAAACGCAGTATCGAAGCTTGTGGATCCATCAACTATCGGCTTTGTCAGATAAAGATTAGACGTGGTGCTAGTGAAAGTTTTATCGGTGTTAAGTGCGCGAACGACATTCTCTGAAAGTGCCGTGAGCAAGAACGGTTATTCTGCCTTACATAACAAAGTCGTAAAACTACAAAACCAATCGTTAACCCTTACAGTGGGAACAACAAGACTACAGATCATTGAAAGTCTTCTAAGCTTCGCTAGATAAGGTCCGACTCTAGTCAGCTCTAGTCACAGTTGGTAGACTGAACAGTCAACGCAACGTTATCAAGAATGTGTTTAATGGAATCTGTCTCCGTGGTAACTGGAGCGGACTTGTTGAACACGTGCGTAAAGTTAACTCAAGGAAGAAGCTGTTACCGTTGAAGGCTAGGATAAGGCCTGTAAAACATGGCTTTACATGCTACTGCATGCGGTCTTTGCGGATTTGAGCTTGTGTTGCAGCGGGCAGTTACCATTTTGTGATCCCAAAACGTAAGTGGAGGGATACCTATGACAGCTAAAGTTGTCAGTCCGTCCGTCTGTCCGCCTGTTAGCAAGATAATTCTCGAAGGGGTTGAGATATTTTGATCAAACTTGGCGTGATTTTTTTTAAAAGCTAATGATATTTCGAATTAGGAGTAAGGAGACATGCTCTCGACGAACAAATAGTTCACCCGGAATCCGGCGAAAACCGGAAAATTTATGAAAACTAGAAGTTTAATCTGAGGTTGATTAGAGGTTTAATTTAGGGGTAAGGAAACGTGCTTGACCGAGTCCGAATGCTGAATCCGAATATGAAAATTATTTTCTCGACGGACAATTAGTTCGGCCGGAATCCGGCCAAAACCGGAAAATCTGTTTAAAGTAAAAGTTTATTTAAGTTTGATAAGATGTTTGATTCGCAGTTAAGAAGACATGCTGAATTCGTACATGATAGTCATTTTCTAACCGGACGTAAAGATCGCTCGGAATCCGGCTGAAACCGGAAAATTTGTTAAAAGTAAAGTTTATTCTGTAGTTGATTAGAGGTTAGAAGTAGGGGCAAGGATACATGCTGAATTCGGTTTTGAGCTTTAGTTTTTTTTTTGTCAGAGAAGTAATTCGTCCGGAATCCGGTCAAAACCGGAAAGTTTTTCAAAAGTATAAGTTTTCTTTAAAGTTGATAAGAGTTCGATTTGGCGGTAAGAAGACATGCTGAACACGAATCTGAAAACCATTTTATCGCCGGACAAGTAGTTCACCCGGAATATACGGCCAAAACCGGAAAGTTTGTTGAAAATATAAGTTTTATTTAAGGTTGATTGGATGTTTGATTTATGGGTAAGAAGACATGCTGAACATTTATGAAAATCATTTTCTCGTCGGACAAGTAATTCGCCCGGAATCCGGCCGAAACCGGAAATTTGTTATAAGTGCAAGTTTTATCTGAAGTTGATTAGATTTCCAATTTAGGGGTAAGAAGACATGCTGTATCCGCTTTTGACAATAAGTTTCTGCCCGAACGGAATCCGGCTGAAACCGGAAAATTTGTTAAAGTTTAAGTTCCGGAATCCGGTCCGAACCGGAGATTTAGGTTGTTACAGTTTCGTCAAAGTAGATAACCTATGACGTATAGCCTAGTAGCAAACACACAGATGCTGAATCCATGTCTGAACTTGGTTTTCTCAGAAGAATAATCATTTGCCTTCTTCTGTTTCTAAATCTTAATAGTAAAAACATTCAAGGAGTCTAGCGAAGACCTGATATCTATAAGACCAAATAGTCTGGAAAATATTAAATTTTTGGAATCCCACCGAAACCTTAGGTCTTGTTATTGTTGTAGACCATTCTTTTAGCGTGTAATGACAGATATATTAAGTTCAAAATGTTTATCACAACTCTCGCAAGTTGTGCGTTTTTGGCGCTCGCTCGCAAGTTGACTATTTTCAATGCAGCACTCGAAAGTGGCATCTGTTTTGTCACAAGTTGTCCCTTTTAAAAAGAGAAGAAGCCAGGTTAGTGCAGTGTACATGCACTAAGAAATTCATTAGTGATTCAGAAGTCAGTGTTCGAGTTTGTAGCAAATGTATTCAATGTATGCGGAACTTCACTATTAAACGCAAGTGTGTTTTTAAACAATGCTTATTGAACGAAGAACCCAGGACCACCGTAACGAACCAAACCAGCCATTCGGACTACTCCAGAAAACTGTTTTCGCAGAGACGGATCCGAAGATGCAGCCAAGCCAACGACGTTTGGAAGATTGAATTGGTTAAGTCCGGTCTTCACCTCCCGGAACTTCCGGAATCTGGGCTTCCAGATTATTCTTCGACGTCTTCTGTAAATTGCATCTGGAATATGAACCGGTCCGAAAGTATATCAACATAATCCGGAAAAAGGGGCTTTTCAGCTTCCAGATTTCCGGAATTTTTAAGTATCGCAGAAGAAATTCAAAAAAAATCTCGGAAAATCTGTGAACCCAGATTCCGGAAGGTGAAGACCTAACTTTAGGTGAAAAAGGGAGATTGACGGAAAGGCAGTTATTTAAGAGGATATCTAGGAAACGTTGAAAAATATTAAAATGGGCTATCGAGTACGGCATACCTAGTTACAGAGAACTGCAATCGTGGGGCAAGTATTATCCAAAAAAAAAACGGGTAAGCCAGTGTCGTCTTGCTGAAATCGGTCCGTTGGAAGTTTTATCTGTTGATCTAGATAGCGCCGGTTACCATCTAATTGCGGGAACCGGAAGCATCCTATGAAACTGGAACATACTTGACAGTGCAAAACGGATACGTCAGCTAAACTTTATTAGAGCCATATTTCGGCCCTTCTTGGCCAAGGTCCTCTTCAGGCTCAAAACCGATTAAGTTGGGAAAACGAATTGGTGGAACTGGAACACTGAACCGGGGGGGGGGGCATCAATATAAGGGTGTAGCTTTTTCAATCATTTGTCGGCTTCACTATATGACCCTGAAACTCGTTGCATCTAAAGCGGCTGACGGATTCTGAAGGGTTTTATGAAACTCGAACCCTGAAAGTGTGGGGGGGGAATTCATCGGTATAAGTTTGTAGCTTCTCTAACCCGTCTCGTTAGCTTCACTATCTTTCAGTTCAAGTTCTGATTCTAGTTTTAGAAGCGAGTCACCCTCTAAGCAAGTTCATGCCTGTTGTCGCTTCACGGACAGATCTATTTTGAAAGGAAACGCTTAATCTAGAATTCGAAGAGATATTGTTTATTTTTGCCGCGTGGTCTGTCCTTGAGCCGTAGGAAGTGATCGCTTCTTGCGTTTTCCTTTTTTCCTCCTCCCCATCCTCATAAAATACGTTTTAGAAATTCTATATACTGTCCAACACCACTTCTATACTCCGTCTATAACTTGTATACTGTGAGGCAGAAAGGATACTTTCCTGTGAGGCAGGAAAGTATCAGAAAATCATGTGTAAACGAGTGCTATACTATTACGTTTATGTAAAGGCAAATCTCATCAAGTTTCATGGCTGCGCTGTAGTAAAATAAGCAATTATATATTTGCAAGCGCCATCTTCATTAGACTGACTGGGAGTTGCCGAACGTAACTCTAGATGGCGCTGTTTCCCATACAATTTTGATGGCACCAACAGTGAAGAATAAAACTGAGCAAATTAAACTGACTTTCGAGGAACTTTTTAACAAGCCAATTTGCCTCCCTTTTCTGCGCGGGACTATCGCTTTCATCAGGACTGACAGGAGCCGCAAGCGGTATCCCTGTCTTACCTGGCCGTGTGTATTCCCCCTCCTGCCGGTCGTCGGTTTGCACGCAGATTTACGATACAATGTGTGGGCACTGGGCAGCAGGGCCAGGAGGCTGAAATATCATAGCAGAAACTCCGGGGGAAAGGTGTGGTATTCCAGTATTTGCTATTCCAGATCAAGTGTAGTGAAACAGGTAGCACGGTCCTCCAGATCAACCTGATACGCAGCAGAAACCTAAAATGCCGCTTTAGTCTTTCTAGCACCAGACTTTCGAAAGTTGTCTCATCAACACAGGGCAGACAATCAACTACACGCAACTTATGTAAGGAGCAGAATCCAGGTTTTGAGGAAGCCACTGTTCCGTGTAGTAGTGATTGTGCTCTACTTAACGAGTTAGTAAAGTAGCACTTTGTTTCATTCTAGACTAGAATTCCCTAGTAGATAGAGACCCCATAGTCCTCCACGATATCAGGACCAGGCATCACTCCTCTTCCTTCAGAATCCCGTATCACATACGGATCACTGAAACTACCAGGACAAATTTTTATTGTACGAAATGTGACAGTTGGGACCTACTCTAATATCTGTAAATTTGCAAACGCAGGGATGCACGTTTCCATCCCATGCAGACCATTAACCTCAATAGCGTCACAGCCTTAACCGCGAATATAGCAAATCTTTTTTATTACATTCCACTATAAATGGCACTACACACACAGTACGATCCCACCTTAACCACATCTTCGGTAAGGACTCTTCAACGCTCCAACAATTCTGTTTGGAAAACTCCACTTGTACACATGCTTGCGGAAACAGTGCAGTCAATTTGTACGATTCCGCTCACTTTATTGCTGTAATAATCGGGGCTGGTCAAATTTCGTCAAAAATATCTGTGCGCAACGGAGCGAATACGTAACTGGTCCAGACTTTCAAGGTAGGTTACATCACGTAGGTCTAGTAATAACTCTGTAGCTCTCCTCTCAATTTTCTCACAGGCTTAATATTGCATTTGGGTAGTAGGTAATCGTTCAATAATCGGAAGAGCTAGCGAGTTGAACAGCCAGTAAACACGATTCCTCTGGCTTGAATGTAAAGTCTCTTTACATTCCTTCGACTATAAAAAATGAAAATATTGCACTAATCATGTCACGACTAACAATCACAGGTATCCACATGACCGGTCGACGTTTTTCAGCACGGCGGGCAGAGGGCTGATTTTATCTGGTGCTGGCGAGGATGCTGGTTAATTCGGTTGTACCACGTTATACCACCTGAAAAACACGAAAGGTCAACTTACAGTACAGTTTACAGTTTACATAAAGGTGCTTATCGGCCCACCCCAGTAGAGTATAAATGGTAATAATATAAGGCGTTTTTCCGTGACACGTTTTGTGTGCCACACTGTCGAGCTGAAACTCGGGGATACGCCGTTTTGTCTATTTTTGGGGCGGTAATTTCAAATGTCTGAACATACAAATAAAAATCATGTACCAAATCTCATCTCCAGGCTTTCCTCCTTACCATTATGTACAAAAGGATCTTCAGTTTTATTTCTACATACTTGAGAAAGCTTTGAATTTTGTTGTTTTGACGTTATTTTGCTGTTAAATTTGAATTTCCCGCCAAAACAGAGCCACAAAATCGACAATCACCTCGGCAGTTGTTTGTCGAATTTTGAGCCACCAAGTGAGACATGAAAATCTTGTTTGTCGGGAAACACACTTGTGGGCCGCACAATCGGCCGCGGAAACGCTCTTTTCGAGCCACAACTGACCCCACAACCTGTTTGTGGGAGCACGAAAAAACAGCTATAATATAAACGGTTCGTGAGATGGGCCTGAAAGCCAACCGCGAGGAAATGTAAGAATAAGTAAAATGCCGTAGGTATGAAATGGAGTATTAAATAGTAGGGTATGAAACAGGAAAACCGAAGACGGGAAAAGGATACAGCTAGAATGTGGAGATCTTAATCAAGTCTGTAGCTCAGCACCTTCTTTCTGGGGGACACACAGAACAGAGGTCGTCGAGGCTTCTTGAAGCTCGTCACTGCCTACCGCTGTCAGAAGGGCCCTGGTTCAGCAGTTACACCCCTGATGCAGCAGGAACAATGACCATAAAGCCTCTGAATGCCGAACTTCTTCTGTTAGCATTCAAAAATCGCGGTTTTTGCTTCTACTGAGTTCAGCTAAGCACAGGACTGTAATAATACATGAAAGATAAGTAACATCTACCGTACCTTCTGCCATCTTTGGCCACGCCTGGAACATGACAGCTTGCATTCTCTAGATCCAGGGAAGTAGGCTTGACATAATGGCTTGTGTTGTGAAACGAAGCCAATCCAAATCCGGTAACGATGGAAACCGCCAACTTCTTAGATGAACTTATCTTGTAGAGCCTGGCGGTTTGCAGTGATCGATTCTTCTGGGTAGCAGGCAAGACCCGACAGCATGCTGCAAAACCAAAATTAGGATTAAGCCAACCATGTCAAAAATAAATTTTGTTTCAAACTGGTTTGACAGGATCACTGATCACGCGCGAACGTTTGGCGATTTCTATTATTTAGTTTACATGTTACGGAGGTAGCTACGGTAAACTTCCGGAGACGTCAAACTGCTTTGGTATCTACGCGTGAAACCAAATATATCGGGACATCTCTACCAACCATCAGGTTTCACTCTAGTCAAATTATCTTCGCCCCTCCTACTCCTTCATGAATGGTTCCTGGATTGGTCCATCTAGGGACGTCTTCTGTCACAACCCATCACTCGAAAGTGAGCATTTCAGAGAAACTTCCAATAGTGCCCCTTACGCTACCCGCCCGAACGGAGGTCGAATCCAGCAGAGATTCCGAAAAGAGATCATCCACGGCATGCGAGGTTTCTATCTTACAGGTCGGTTCACTTGTAAGGTACCTAAGCGTGCCAAACACTTCTGCCCCCCCCCCCCGGTCCCTACGAGGTTTAATCGGACCGGCAGCAAAAACAGATCATCTAGAGCACATGACCTTAACATCTTTCAAGTTTCGTCCCACTGGCTCTAGATAATTTCTGGCTCGTAAACAGCACACCTGGTACTTACCTGTATCTTCACGATACACAACCGAACTTTTTGTAGTGGTCATCCTCAAATAGACTGGGAATAGATGTAAAACCAGACTGGGCATGTGGAGCAGTAAAACCCCGAACATCCTTGTCACAGCCACTAGAAAAAAGAAAAAAAAATATGAAAATTTGTGTCTTGCAAATCTAAAAGACCGTTGTTAATTACCTGCAGTGTATAATGCAAAAATTTTTACTTTCTTCCTTTTAGAAGAAGTTAATGTTTCCTGGTAATGCAAAACTGACTGTAGGGAGCACGACAGTAAGATTTCAATTCAATGGGTATTTTTTTTAGCAGACTTTCTTTCAACTTAATCGTTTCCATAAATAACAAAGCATTAGTTTATACGCAAGGTAGCCAACAATGGCTGCCTATGTGTTAGTATTTCTACGTGTCTTGCCAAATATTATCCGATTCCTTAATAGGCAGTTTGGGGAATCACCAACGCCACTAAAATCCAATATATAGTATATAACTTACTTGTGAAATTGACAAGAGCCATTCCTGCATAACTTGACCAAGTGCAAATTTCTGCCCCTTTTTGCGATGATGGAACCGTGTCCGGTCGGGAGCTTCCGGCGTTGCTGGAATGGAGACCATGGTTAGGACAACTCTTTATTCAATGTCGTGCTCCCATGCTTTCCATGGACACAAGGCCTCCTTCTTTGAGGAATACAGATTAGTTTACAGAGCAAAACAGCACCAGAGATAGTGCCAAGACTTGTAAAAAAAGTGACACACTGTCGAATAGCAGGGACACCAGCACCGCTGGTGTCGAAAAAAAGAGAACTTAGCAAGCGTTGCCATGAGAGCACGAAAGTTCACTTTATTTTGATGTTGAAGTATTTAGAAATAACTTATTGTTGTTTTGCTTATTAAGAAAGTGCAAAAGGTGCAGTTTGAACAAGTATGCGTACTATAATAAGCAGAGGCGTTACTGGCCAAACAGGTTTTTTTTTCGGGGGGGGGGGGGGGCAAAGTATATACCGAATGGCTGTTAATTTTTTACCAACTGTTTTTGCAGAAAAAAAGACTCATAATAAGAAAAAACAAGTGATTTTTGTTTTTCCCCAAGCTCGTTTTTCCAACTTGATCAGCTTTGAGCCTGAAGAGGACCCTTGCCGAGGAGGGCTGAAATATAGCTCTAATAAAATTCAGCTGACGTATCCATTTTGCACTGTCAAATATGATTTGGTTATGAATGGCCGAAACATTGGGGTGGTTGCATCGCCCTCCCCCCACATATGTGATGCCCCTGGTAATAAGACGTAAACAGCACATATAGCACTATGCAACTTCTTACACCTATGTGAACAATCGAAATGAAAATAGTCTATCAACAAGTCAAATCTTTGTCACACTAGTTGCATTTTTGATCAGAATTCTCCTCACAATTCTCCTATTTTGCATTTTTGGACCATTGCAGATGACAGCGAATTCTCCTTTTTTCTTCCATTTTTGTTTGAATCGAGAACAAGGAAAGCCTCCTGATTCCAGCCAAATTTTGCAGAATCGAAAAGTTTCTCCGATAATGAATTCTCTATTCTCCTCTCCACGTTCTCCTCCCTGGTTGGTCAACAGAAGTTGCGTTTTTTGCCTTTTCTCCGTAGGTCGGTTAACCTACCTATTTGCTACTATTGACCGTTTTTCGTCTTGCCGGTCGGTTCGACTGAGCTCTAAAAAACGGCTTATATATAAAAACAAGACCAAAGGTCCCGATGGGATCCCAAAAATTCAATATTTGATCCAGACAATTAGGTTTTGTCATCGCCAGATCCAGTCTTCGCCAGGCCAAACAGCTAGTCATTAAGAAATCCAAGCTCAGATATGGATTCAGCATGTGCGTTTACCTCTATAAGCCGATGGAAACGATCCTAAGCTTACTTCTGTGAATTTTGCGGTTCTGCCGAAATTCAACAACTACTTGTCCGGCGAAAAACCAAAGCTCAAAAACGGATTCACCGTATCTCCTTACCCCTATATCCAACATCTAATCAACTTGAAATAAAAAGTTAACTTTTAACAAATTTTCCGGTTTTGGCCGGATTCTGGGCGATCTACTTGTCCGGAGATAAAACGGTTTTCGTATTCTTGTTCAGCATGCCTTTCTTACCCCTACATCAAACATCTAATCAACTTCAGATAAAACTTTTAACTTCTAACAAACTTTCCGGTTTTGGCCGGATTCCGGACGAACGTCCGGCGAGAAAACGGTGTTCATATTCTTGTTCAGCATGCCTTCTTACCCCTATATCGAACATCTAATCAACTTCAAATAAGACTTCTACTTTTAACAAACTTTCCGGCTTTGGCCGGATTCCGGACGAACTACTTGTCCGGTGAGAAAATGGTTTTCATATTTGTGTTCAGCGTGTCTTTTTACCCCATTATTGACTATCACATTAGCTGTTTAAAAATTTTTTGCTTGCCCCTTAATTTAAACACCCTCCCCCACCCTTAAATGTAAAGCTACAGGGCCCATCTACGAACTTGAACTTACTCTTGACCCAAAGAATGCTCACACCAAGTTTCATCAAAATATCTCATTCCCTTCGAGAGCTGTAGCGTGCCTTACAGACGGACGGACAGACGGACGGACGGACAGACGGACGGACAGACGGACGGACGGACAGACGACGGACAACTTTTGCGATGTCATAGGTATCCCTCCACTTACGTTTTGGGATCCCAAAAACGGCGTCTTTCCATTGCACGCCTATCTCTCCAATGAAAATTTTGAATTTCGCGCCATGCCAAGACTGTAGGTCGGTTGGCCGAGGGGTGTTCCAATCCTTGGTACTCTCTGTACACCCTTTTCCCGGCACTGGCAGGCACCGACCAAAATCGTATGCTCCGGCACCGATGCCAGCCATAAGTTATGCGAATTATCTTTCAAACACTCTAAAGATGCTTATTTTAATGTTTGAACACGTGGATAACGGTGCCAGCACCAACCAGGCACTACGGCACCGGGCACTTGCTGTACACTAATATCAAGAGTGGGAAACCTCTCGGTTTCAGCCCTGTGAAACCTCTTCGGCCATAAGTTATGCGATTTATCTTTCAAACACTTCTAAAGATGCTTATTTTAATGTTTGAAAATGTGGCTAATGGTGCCAGCACCAACCAGGCACTACGGCACCGGGCACTTGCTGTACACTAAAATCAAAGAGTCGGAAGCCTCTCGGTTTTGGCGCTGTGAAACCTCTTCGGCCATAAGTTATGCGATTTATCTTTCAAACACTTCTAAAGATGCTTATTTTAATGTTTGAACACGTGGCTAACGGTGCCAGCACCGACCAGGCACCGTGGCACTGGGCACCTGCTGTACACTAAAATCAAGAGTGGGAAACCTCTCGGTTTCGGCGCTCCGCTAGTATTGGAGAGTGACGTGGAAAGTGAACACAAAAACGCTGGATCATTAGGACCGAGAAGTTTCAAAAATACTGGTTACCCTGAACCGAAGTATGTTGGTTGGCACGGAAACAAGCCCTAAACCACGGTCGGACCATGGTTTCGTAATATCAGATACTACGATAACTGGCCAGATACTACAGTGACTACAAGACCCAGGCAAGACCGTGGTATCAGATACCATAGTATCTGCAAAAATGCAACTACTGCCCAACTAGATTTTTTTCTAGTTGTCTTCACTAACGGGATCCTCTCAAGCTGACCAGAATTCCTATCTACACTACAGGAGGGGTATGCAACCTCGAACTTTAAATGAACTCGACTCCACCCTAAAAAGGTTTTCAGTCAGTCTACAAGGTTCTAACTGTCAAGATGGAAACCTGTGATGACGGTGTAAACTAAATTATATCGGAATTCCGTAAAAGCGTGACGTCACCCTATTTGATGTAATTTGCCTATAAAAACAAAAAACTGTAGTTTATTCCTAACGGTGAGTATATATTATTATTATATTTGAATATATATATACAGAGCCGAGCGGCCAGCGAGGCCGCAGGTTGCCCGTTAACATTTATAAACCGTACTAGGGACAATCAAATCCTACTTTGGGTCCTCAATCGCAAGACGTCACTATTTACGTCATGACTTACAGAATTCCGTTACAATATAGTCAACATGTGATGACCTTGGAGCCCTTTTCGACTGCACAGGAGTTTGCTTGTAAGATTTTCAGGCCAAATTGAGGCTATAAAAAATTTGGAGGTTAGATTGTAGCCTGTAGGAGGGGTATAACATTCTAACTTAGAATGTTATACCCCTCCTACAGGCTACAAGATTTCTTCCGTAGATTTCTTATCCCTGTAAATGCTACATTAGTCTGTTAGTGTGGTTCCCACCCTAGGTCCTATACATCCTGTATACTTACATCATTAGCAAGAGGAGAGGAAAATTACAATTTTGTATTATTTCATTATTACATTCATAATTCTTCTGTCAATATTCTTCTTCTTCTTCTTTCTATCGATCGTAATGTTTTCTTTCTATATGAGTTCGTAAAACCTCAGCAGTTTGACTACCTACATGTCGTCAATCGGGTGACCTTTCTTTTTCGATAACATGTTGACTGTCGGAACTGTCCTCTACTGTCTCGTTGGATCTTCCTTTAGCTGTATGCTTAGCGAATTTTGGCGCTAGATTTAAATTCTAATGTGGTAGTGATTTATTTTTATTTTTTAGTGATTTATTTTTAGTGATTTATTTTTATTTTTATTTTTATTTTTTTATTTTTTACCCGCTCCACCAGACCTGAAGTTAGGGAATCTGCGAGACATTATTAAACGTCGTGCTGGTTTTAAGCATGTACCATTCCTACAATCTCCTTTCGGTTCAAGGGAAGATTCTGTATGGTATTACAGATTGAAATCAGGGAGCCTTTTGCTGAATTCAGTTTTGTTCAGTTGGAATTTACACCATTCACCATTGTGTAGAGTGTGTTCGGTGGCAGCTGAAACTGCCCAACACATCTTTTTTGAATGTTTCCCAAGTACACCAGAAACCAAGAAGCTGAAGATCAGTTGCCGAAGACTAAAGATACCAGAAGCATTTGATTCAATCATCAATATGCAACTTCCTTCGCATATAGAAAGGCCGATCTATACCACGATGATTCAGATCCTAAAGAAGACGCTGGATTGCTGAACCTCTGAAAATACGGATTTGACGTCAAAGGGGTGAAAGGACTAAAGCGTAGTCCACATACCCTCTCATCTTTTGGAATTGGAATATTTTAGTGTGTTAAACTTAAAGTGACTCTACTGAGACTTCCGGTATCCAGGACTAAAGGTTCACAAATCAGGTAAAAGCCAGGATTCACCTTCCAGATTCCCAGATGTCCAGATTGGCAGCCTTTCCAGATTTTCATGATAGTGATGACAGCTAATTTTGCCATTCTTCAGCATTTCCCCCTCGCATTTCAAACATATCTTGCATCCCAACCACAACTGTCAATCACTTTCCACTTCCTACATTTGCATGTTTACTATGTTTCTCGAACGAATTGCCTCTATGGCACCTTCCAGACATCCAGAATTTGGGGGTGTCTAACACCCCCGGCTTCCAGAGGATTTTGGCCTGGCTTCGACCTTCCAGATCCATCTCGACAAAAATGGCTGTCTGGAATCCGGAAGAAAAATCTGGAAGGTGAAGCCTGGCTTTAGCCCAACTGGAAAGAACCTTGTCTTGCCTTGTCGGGTGTGTATGGGCTCGGCTTTTGCCCTAAACGCCGCCAAATATAAAACTTTCAGTCAATCGCCCATTATTGTCGTCTCCTACAGTTGAGGTATGCTTATGTGAACAGTTACGTTAATGTGAACACTGCAGTTTTGGGCTAAATGGTAGACTGAAGATCCAAAATATCTGTGCAGGTGTTTTCAGCTGCCCTTCTTACCTACTTTGGCTAACTGGGTTGTTAGCTTTAGACACAGCAAGTGCATGAAAATGGCAAAGTCCGAAGTCAACAAACGTCACATAAGCATACCTCTACTGTACTTAAAATTAACACGAAATTCGTCACATCCCTTAATTCACAGTCTTGCGGTAGGCTAAGGCCGGAAAAGCAAACAAATTTGCAGAATGCCTCAAGCACTTGTAATCCCTTGTCTTTACCTAATGTCACATATCCAAGTACCAAAGCTGTAGATGGGGCTAGCTTTTGTGATTTCGTCTTACGAATCAGCTGGCTCATTTGGGAACTATATCTTCTTGGAAAGAACCTCCGCGGAAATATTTTATTTTCAGTTTTACGAAAGTATTTTCTTAATTATTTCCTAAAATCAAGGACATGCTAACCGCAAAGTAAACAAATATTTTTAAGCAAATATATAATTTCAGGATCCCCGTGCCCGTGATAATTTTTGTCACAAGGGTTTTGCTTACAAATGCATTTCTAGCACCCTTAAAGTGCGCAACCCAACCCAAAGAGAAAAAGGATACTTTTGACCCGAAATGATAGCCTACATACTCATGGCCCCCAAGGGCCCCATGATCATTTTTGCCTCAATAGTTGTTGCTTATAAGTGAATTCCTTGATGTACAAAAAATACTTTTGAGCAAATTTACATTTTCATGATCTCCATGAGCCCATCATCATTTTTAAAAATCGGCAATTTCTACTTTAATCCTTTGACCATAAAAGCTTCCAGCTCTGTGCCATATGAGCTTCCAGCTCTTATTGATTTTAATTGCCATGAAGTCAGGCTAACTGAATCATAAGAGAAAATGTGTGCGTGGTCTTCATGTGCATGAAAGATGGATTAAGGGTGTCATCAATGGCTTTTTTATCCTTGGCACCAGCAAATTTTTCAGGGGAAGTTCAGCTACTTTTTTAGAGCTTGATTTTACTTGTGATAAAATGAAACAGCTTAGACACATCCACTTCTGTTCGTTTAAGACAAACAAAAAATCAGTAGCATGTGTAATATTGTAGCCTAAAATTATAGAAATGGTTGCTTCTGCTCAGATGGAAGTGAAGGTAGAGAACAGGTAGCGCCACCTTGTAGTTACAGCCAGCACCTACAATTAAAAAAAATGTGCACTATTGGCAAGAGGCTTTGTGTGACCACCCTACCTTAAATTGCCTACAACAGTTGGGCAACAGAATTTTTGTGGATTCTCCTGACTCCTGAGTAGGGGAATCTTCTACTCAGGTGAAAAAGAATCCAATGTACAAAGGAATTCGAGTTGGTAGAGACGACATTTACATCGAGATGACATTTACATACAGACGACATCGTCATTGTAGGGAATGACATAGTTTTGAGTGGAGAAACACAGAGACAATGGGGGAAAGCATGTCGAGCGAGTTGTGAACGAAATTACAAACCAGAAATTGTTGCGATTGCTATTGCTATGACTGAAAGGGTTTCACACATTCACACTAACGACCTAGGAGACCAAAATAGGCTTTATGTATATTGATAATTAACTGTGTTCCAACAAATCAGCTGTAACCTTACTGTATTTCTTCTCCTAACCTTTCTGTTACTAGACATCTAGTCACCACAAAATGCGGAGTAGTAATGCCAACAACATTTTTTTTCAGATGCGAATTCTAGGCTGCTTGATTATCAGCGTCTGTTGCCTTGCCGTCAGTTCATCTGAAGAAGCATGTTTAAAAGAGTCCAAAAGGAA